>SNQJ01S0035043.1:61140-75492 GCA_010110895.2 Picea sitchensis
CTCCAAATTCGTAAGGCCATAACTCTCAAACCTTGAGGAGTTATATGACGTTCCACATACAAAAAAAAATGGAATGACATGTACTATCCATATATAATAATATTACATTCAAATATATCAAAACTAATACCATTATACATCAAACAAACTTGGGTCCATTACCCAAACCTGGTTCTCCAACTTCACATGGACATAACTCTCTAACTGTGAGGAGTTATTTGATGTTCCACATACCACCAAAAATGGAATGAAGTGTAATACCCATATTTAATAGTATTACCTTAAAATATATTAAAACTCATACCATTATACATCAAACAAACTTGGGTCCATTACCCAAACCTTTTTGCTACCAGACTTTCTCCAAGGGTTGACATCAATCACTAAGGGTTGAAATCAATCTACAATATCACTCTCTAATGGTTGAAATCAATGAAAACCAAAAATCCATACCAACTATCCATCAATCTAAGCCAACTGTCTGACAACTTATGAAACAGGGAGCATAGCTCCTAGAAGTGGTCGACACATTGAAGAACTGGTGACAACCTTCATAGAAATCCTTGCATCTTACAATAATCCTCTTTTTACTGATCCACTTGGCTGACCACTTATTGATCCACCATCCACGAGATATGTTGATTCTTATTCTTCTTATCAATTACCACCCAGTTCCACCACTACACAATCTTTTAGTGCGAACCCATCATCTTTTGGTTTTCCTTAAGGACTTGGGAACTTATCTTTTTCCACAACTCTTGTAGTTGATACTACTAGTGATTCATCTTTACCGAAAACATCAGTGACCTAGGTAAACTCGACTCAACCACTTATGCATACATCTCATTTCACACATGGGTCAATTATTATTCTTGTTTCACTATTTCCACACATGCACACACCAAGTGCTTCACTTGGTATTCCCATCGGTCAGATGCCCAAAATTTAATTCATTCAATCAACATAGGTTACATAAGATACTCAATATCCATATCACACATAAAATATGATTTCACCCTATATTGAAGGTCAATATTCAATGGGAGACCAACCTTCAGTTACAGGGAAAATTTTTACTAGGGGGAAACCTACATGGTTGCAACATCAACAAACTTGGGAGAAATATGCTCCTACAAGTCCTATCCCTACCATTGGTGTTTATGCTAGACAACCATTTCTAGGATTTTCTAACCCTTTGTGGGGTCAAACTGATATGGCGGGAATTCCTCCCCAAGGAAATTTTCCCTATCAATCTGTAAACCCCACGATTCCAACGCAAGAGTCCCTTCACACACAATATATGGAAGGCCCATCCGGAAAACCTCCATACATAGGGAGACCATAAGGTCAATATCAGTGGGTATGAAGTCTAGGTCCATCTATTCAGGTATAGTACATGGGTGGACAATCAAGAAAACCACTTTACATGGGTGGACAACCGGAGAAGCCACCATATATGGGAGGACCATCTAGTTTTTCCATTTCACTGCAGCCTGGATTTGGTCCTACTAGTGTTTCCATGCCATATATTTATCTCTAGTATCCACACGTTAACGAAAAATTACCATTCTTGGCTACGTTAGATATACCAGATCTGTCATGTTTGACAAATGATCTCATTCCTCATGCATCGTTTTGGCCCTCCATCCTTGCCAAGTTATCGTCCGACATCCTGAAATTCATAAACATGGGGAAGATCCTAACAATCATGTTATCACTTTCCAGTTATTGTGTCCTTCCAACTATTTGATGGAAAATTCCATTCGTATGAGACTATTTTAGATAATAGTTACATGTGCAACAATGAAATGGTATATTGAGTTGTCGTGTAACTCCTTTCTCAACTTTAATTATCTTTCCATGGGTTTCTTGATGCATCTATAGTTTCCCATATGTTATGAGACTGGTACAAAACTTTTGACCTCACTCCAGAAATCATCTTCTACCCACATATATAATCATATTCATGAGTGAAGATGGTGGAGACGATTGATAAAAGCTCCAATTTCAGACCAACGCCTCACAGATTGGTTTACAAAGTCTCTCTTGCTACCCATCACCCATGATGTTTCTATGGGGAATTTTTTTACTGAGGAGCAGGCTATCATTCTCCTGATCACTCATGATCCTCGTGATTTGATCCCTCATCCTCCTTTCTCATCGAGTGATCCAGCAAAACCTACTCCATCCCCATTTTTTGTTTCAAACACCACAACTATTTTCACTCCTTCTCAAATCTCTGAGGTGAATGCAGTCTAATCCACCTCATCTCATCAACAAGAGGTAATAAGAAAAATAAGGGTAAATCCAAGAAATATTTTGACCAGCAGGATACTATAAAGACTGATGATACTCAATCGACTAGGAAGGCTAACTTTCCTTGCATGATCTATGAGGAAGACCACTACATGAAATACTTCCCTCATCGTGAGGATTTCGCTAAATTTTCGAAGGGTACGCTAAATTTCTTAAGGGTACCTCCTAACTAGTTCAACACCAACATCTGGTTTCACAAAACCCTACCCCTTCGTAAGGGGGCACCGCAGGTCATTCCCACCATGGGGATGCTTCCACGAGCACCTCTAAGGTATAAATGTTTAAGACATTTAATGTAATGAATCGAGAAAATACTTATGACACTCCTCTAGGCGATCAAGATAAATGAAAGGATATCAATCATCTCTCCACATCCACTTCTCCTCCATCTTCCAATCCTCTTCAGATTGAGAAGCCAATTTATGATGTAGCGTTGCACTCACCCAAGAGCGTAATTTGAAAAGTGACATTTAATCTGAATTCCAACGCTTCCCAAAACTACAATTTTGTTGAATATTTGGTGTAGGCACCTTGTGCTATGTCAACCCTCGAAGTTCTACAGAACTTTCTAAGACAACGTAGAACCCTGTTGTCAACCATTGGAGCTATGGATCTAGAGGAATCAAATCTAATTACGTTTAATCTGGATTACTCTACATAGAGGTTCTCCCACCACCTCGCATTCCAATTTCAAATTTTGGTTGGTGGAAAGAACATCCATCATAATTTTTTGGATGAGGGATCATCCAGTTGTGTCATGTCTTTCTCTTGTTGGAGAGCCCTTGGTTCTCCTAAACTTAGTCGGTCACCTACCACCTTGAAAGTGTTTGATGGATGGGGTTTCCAAGGTTACAAACTCTTGTAATCTTTCATTGTGACATTGAAGGGTAAGACTGTTTCGATTGATATAGAATTGGTTGATGTGCCCCTGGATTAAAATTTGTTACTTGCTCGTAGTTGGTTCTATGCGATGACTGCCATCACATATTTGTTGTTTTATATTTTATGATTTCCCCATCAAGGAAAATTTATCACTATTGACCAAATTGACTATACAACTCCAGATCTCCACAATATTGCAATGAATAATGTCCCTTTTATAGGAAAAATTAGTTTTGAGAGTGTAGGGGTAGTTATCCTTAAGGAATCGTCGCTCATGGGGGTTTTTACATTTCCCTCTCCTACTACCGCACAATTTTCCACATTAAACATGATTTTCACTCAGATGTGACAATCCCTAGAATCACTTGATCCTTTGGTAGTATCTAGTCATCGCAAGAATAATTCATTTCCCATGACAAGCTTATTAAAAAATGAAATATATGCTCATGAGCATAGTTCATCTTCTCAGTCAATCTCATTAAAAATGAAACAGACCCCCTTCACTAGAATCAATTCGCACTCGGTATCAAATACTTGAACCTTCTTTTCCTCAGCCTAGTGAAAATGTTCCTATTAGTAACCAGACGTCTAAACGAGGAAATAAGAAGAGTCACCAAAGTAAATGACACTTGGGGGAAAGGTCTCTAGCCTCTGGACATCATGTTGGACCAAAACCACTAGCTTCTACCGTGAAAGCTAGGGGAAAAATACCTCTGTAAAGACACACTACTAGAAGTGATCCTCACTTGGGGTTTCATTCCCATAATAATGTAGTATTCTTTTTCTAGAATGAGCTTAGACTTTGTTCTTTCTCGTGCTCGTAAATAAATTAGAATAGGTTATTGATCTCGGTCTTTTCTCTTTCTCATGCACGTAAATACATTATAATGGGTTAACGAGCTTAGTCTTTTTTCTTTGTCATGCTTTTTAATACATGATAATATGTTACCGAGTATATATTTATCTCTTTTTCATACTTGTAAAAGATATAGGAAAATGAAACTCTTTGGATTTTCCTTTAAGACCTTTTTAGACTCCCTAAACATGAAAATATTGTTGAGTGAATTTCTTTCCTTTCACACGATTTAAAAGTTTTGAAAGGGCATATTTCTTGTGGTATTTTATCTCTTTTTCAACCTTGCGAGACTAATTATGAAAAATGAATATTCTATTCAATCATTACTAGAAGAGTTCTCCCCCTTATTGTTTTACACTTTTTGGGGGCTTGGGAGACTAAGTTTACGAAAAATTCACACATGGAGTCATCTTTAAGTTATTTTTAGACTCTCTAAATGTGAAAAACCATCAATTTTACCTTCTTTGGGATCGTAAAATTATGCATTGAAGGAATTGTTAGCACTATAAGTCTCACCTAGACTGATTTAGGTGTGAGCCTAATACCCATCAAAAACTTTATTTTGTTAAAGATAAAAATGTTTTTAATGTGTAGCAAATGGGTGAGATACTCAGTTTATAATATCAATAGAGAACCTTCATGAAATACACACCAACAAACAAGGCTTTGAATAGCTTCAAATCATTCTTTATAGATATCAATAGGAAGATGGAAGAATTAGCAAGGGATATTAGATACATGCATCAGGTTACATCATGTAGTTCTGAAATACATATAGCAAAAATCTCATTGAATAAGAACCTCCTAATCAACAAGAGAGAACTTTGATCATACTTTCATCAATTGAAAACAATAAATAATTTACTGTAGTAAGGAACAAGAATAATGATGAATCCTTCATCAACAACTAACATCAAAGTAATATAGAAACACATATGTGACAGTTGAAGAGGAAACTAATCATTCACTATTAAAGATTCTTGAATCTGATACATACAGTCTAGAAACTTTGTTTCGGTTGAAAATTAAAGATAAGATTCTCATTGTCTAACCATTAAAACCCTCTCATAGAGTTACAATGCATATTAAATAACAAAACATCCAAAAATATCTCTACAATTCTCCACCTAGCTTCTATGGATCCTATTCCCAAACGAGGCATGGAACTAGGTGAACAAAAAAAATATAACAAGAATTCTATATTCCAGGAAAATGCTGGCATCATTAAAGGAAACTGTTGACAACTTGATGCACGTGGCTTAACTAAAGGTAGATCCTAAGGAAGGTGGCCCTTGATGTGCAAATGATATTTGAGGATCTTATCTGAACTCAATCTGACATTTGGCAGTCTTCATCAACTCAAAATCCTCGTGACAACCAGTTCAAAGAACCTATGCTACAAACTATCCCAAAACAACCAGTTCACAACGCCTTTGACAACACGCAATGTGAACTTTCCTCTAGGTGCATTTTTACATCCAAAATGATTTCAACTGCTTAAAACTTTCACAAAAAGTTAGGAAACCCTTCTAGAACCTACTACAATCTTCTTAAACATGAAGTAACATTTGCATAATTCATATGAATATGGTAACCTCACTTTAAGACAAAATAATTACTCAAGTTATAAGTATGTGTATAAAAATAAACCATGGAAAAATGATTCTAATGTAGAAATAATATCTTGTGTTCATCTTTTCCTGGTGCTTCTTCTAGTAGGCACACAAGCTAACATATCCAAATTTATTTTTTCTACCTGCTCCTTGAAGGGATGCAATTCTTATTTCAACCTCCTAATTTCAGCTTGGCAAGTTGCTTTCTACCTATACACATTCTTCAACTGCCTATGTAGAGGTAGAGATCTCTTAGCCAAATATCTTGCTTTATCAATAGTTTTTTCATATAAATCTAACATATTCTTCAACTTGATTCGGGCCTCTAGGTTTTCCTCCAATTTTTCATTTTCAACTCTTGTATCCTTAAGCTTCCTCCTGAGTCTTTTGAAAGTAGGATTACTTTCATGAGAAGGGGATTTGATCTCAATAATCTCTATTGGCTTCTTGGAAGGATGAGTTTTATCCTTTTGTTGAGCTGAGGCTTTTGATGTACCTTCTTCCACAGGAATATGTTGCTTAGTTGTTGATCTGGTGAAAGGTATTCTAGGCTTGAGCGTTTCTACAACAATAGGTGGGGAAAATACAAGTTTATTATCCTTCAAAATCCTTATTTTACTTGATGAAATCTCCATAGGTGTAGGTTCTTCCACTGGAGAAAATTCTCTATCAGGAGATTATGAGGGACCACCTTCAATTGTTTTATCAATAAATTGAATGGATTTATCCCTTCTGGTCATCTTTTTACTTGACTTTGAGTGCATAGTCTTCTCAACTAGAGTAGGTGTTTTTCTTTTTTACTTTTTTGTGTGAGAAACATCTAGATGAAAAGATGATGTAGCTAGGAAAACCTCTCATTCAGTATTGGTCTTATTCAACTCTTCGAATACTAGAATCTTGATTAAACTAGAGTGAAAAACACTGGTATCCACTTGCTCAGATTTATCTTGGACCCTATCTAACATCTTCCTAATACTCCTAAATAGATAAAAGGGGAGGTCCATGGACTCTTTCCTAGTAAAGTGTAGTAGCAATATGATATGGTATTGATAAACCATATTGAACCTTCCTTCACTAGTGAAGTACCTCTGAATAAATCTAAGCATTTTGTCAAAATACTCCAACATATGACTTCTTGGAACTCTCTTGGATATGTTGTCTCCTTGATATTCAGGTTTTAGCAATTCCCTGGAAAATGTAGAATTCAAAGACATGGCTTTAAACCATTTTTCACCAAAATCAGGTATCTTTGTGGCTATAGAAATAGATTTCTTTGAGACTTGAAACTCTAGTGCCCACACCTTAGTTTTTATCCAACTGAAATTGAGTGAAAACTATTTAGAAACCTCAGGATGTCCTCTTTTCATTTTCTAACAAAAAATAGGGCAACCCACTCTCTGAAATGCTTCCTTGAAAAATGGTTCAGAATTTATAAGTTGGATGTCATGTGGCTCATCCCTGGCAATTTCTCCCCCTTTGTGAACCTTCTTACCTTGTTGAATTTCCATGATAATTGTTTTGAATACCATTTACCCTACTATAAAAGTTTGTTATCATATGTATGATGAAAACAATAAAACTAGGATTTTTAATTTGAATTTTTCACAATTTAGGGTTTAATGAATGAGATATTCATGTACAACAATAGTGTGAGAATGAAAGGACTACAAGTAGGAGATGAGAGGAAAGAAAAAAATCAAAAATTGGATGAGACTGAATTCAAGCAAACATCATGGCAATTATGTGTAAAACAGAGGATTCGGAGTGTGATCCTTTAGTTTGCAACGCACAGTTGAGTTTACAGTGCATAATTTAGACTAGGATTTAATGAAAAAGGTTCACAAAATTTCCAATTATGAAAAGGAAAATGACTTTGAAAAGGCTAAAACCTCAGACCTGAGTGAAAGCACAGTCAAGGAGGTTTTTGTCGAGTAATAAAGAAAAGGGTTCGCAACGCCATAATTCAATGCACACACTTTGCAGCACTAACAAGAAAATGTAGTGGATAAGGTCATGGATACAAGAACTGGCTGCAAATTAGTATAATTGGTATAAGGCAGGAAACATGGATTTGAAAAGGTTTAAAATACAAACATTGTAGGTTTTAACCAGTGCAAGAATTTTGCAGCGCACATGCTATGCAACATTTTACAATGCATAGAAAATCACAGTGACTAGAATCCAGTCTAACAAACCTTCAAACAACACAATTGATTGTTAAACAGGTACCTGGTATATTTGAATCTTAAACCATTATCTCATAAGTTAAACTGGCAGTTTCCTGGAAGATTTTAATCCACCTTCATCTGCTATAGGAAATTTGCAGTGCTATAATTCAAACCAATTTGCAACGCGCTATATTCAAATTGATAAACATGTTTCTTGAAACCGATCTGAAAAACATGATGAATTAAAGGCACTGAAAACAATCATATATCCCTTGACATGTTTCCAAGGAATAATGATGTGTGATTAGTGCATGTGGTACTTTATTGATTCACTACGAACTTCTAGGTGAGTTTGCAACAAGTCGACTTGACACTTGATTTGACCCTCAAACGGTTGAGAATGACATAAGGAACCTTTGTACACCCCTTTGAGACAAGAAACATGATAATGATGAATTTTAAGATGATGGGTGTGAGAAATTCTTACACCTATTTCTCTCATGATGATGACCACTATCATGACACCAAGGCTCTTACATGGACTAGGGTCAAATTTATTTTCTCATGAAAGAATCAAACATAATTTATTGACATAAGATGTGACTCAAAAGAGAAAAATAAAAATACCCTATGACTCAAACCTATAAAATTAAAAAAATTGACCCCTATGCATCCTATGTGCTAATAGGACCTATGTGAGTCCAATCTCCAACACCCATATAGGATTGAACCCTCCTTCTTCATGTTTTTCAAAAATATATCGAGGGACTCATCGAAGATGAGCTATATTGAGCATTGTTTATACTCCTCAAGCTTGTTAAAAATGAAAGAGGTACATATCTATCTGGATGGGGGGGAAATTGAAGGAAGTGGGTAAAGTGTTTTGGAATCTGTTATGGAAGTTCTTTTCTCCCTTGAACATGGAACCTGTTTGCGTCTCACCTCACAGTTGGGTAATATGCTTGTCTCTGAGTCATACCAATTCCATGTGTCATTATACTTTTTTCGTTCCAATCGAAGAGTTATCTTATTGTCGTCACATTATGTTCTTGGTACTCGTTGAGTCAATGCTACCAAGTTAGTTCTTGTGCCTCATCAGGTTCAAGGGAAGTTCCACTTAAAACCATCCATCTAAAGTATTAACATATTCCATTTCCTTTGTCAGTCCATACTCATTCGATCCACCATCTCACATCACTTTCCTGTGTCAGTTTTATGTTAATGACGGGGGATGCATCACGACCATCCTTTAATGAGTATTTTCCTGTCGAATTCAATGCATTATCTGAGAATTAGACTTAGAAACCAGTTAGTACCTTGGGACCTGCATGCCTCAATGGAAGGCCTCCTTTCTTCCGATAGTAATTTTACACCATTGACCTCTAATCGGATGATTCCATCAGTGTTTGACCTCATCTCATTTATTTTCATTCGTTGGAATGTACTAGGGTACCTTGGGAGTCATTTTCATCATTGTTGATTTCCCTAACACTTGTTAACGGTTTACCTCAATGACCGGTAATCAAGTGTTTTCTACCATGTTCGACATAAAATCATCTATTCACATGGCTAAATTCATACTGCATTGGGATCGGGATGAAGACCTTGGGTTGGGCACTCACTATGTTATGTTCTTTTCCCAGGACGCGATGGATATCATTTGAGAATGTAAAATATTTCAGTACAATCACCATACTGTAAATCTTACTAATATATATATTGTCACATAGATCCACATTGTATTGATTTGTGGCTATGTTTTTTCATCTTGTAGCTCCACTATGTATTTTTCGTGGCTTTGATCAGTTCATGTCATGGAGGTATAGATCCGCATTGTATCTATGATGGTGATATACTTAGTTATTATTATCATGCATCCATAATGTAGTGGTCAGTGGCCATGTTTTAAGTCATGTTGTATTTTGAGCATAGGTATGCTTGCCTCAGAAATGGAACTTATTGGTATACTGACTGATGATTGTTTGTAGCTTCTGCTAGGTTCTCCTACTCCAACACCCTTGCATTGAAAATTTTGTAAAGTATTTTGGCCATAAATTTCTCTTCTAACCTCACACTTTAGGGGGCATATGTTAGACACCAAAATGTCACACTTGAGTATCTCACCCTAAGTGTCGCAAGTGTCACAAAGTGATGTATGCACCTTGTTAAGTGTCGCATGCATTATCGCAAGTGTCGTATGCACCTTAACTAGTGTTGAATTCATTTTTCTAAGTGTTACAATCCATTGACACCATGAAAGACATTTTCCATGAATTTTAAGTCATATTGGAGGAATAAACCCATCATTTCAAAGAAAAAAACACACCTTTTTCTTGGAAAATTAACCCTTTTTTGGGCATTTATGAAGGGTAGCACCCCCTAGCCATGTTGGGGGTTTCCTGTTTAATGGAATGGCACCCCCTTGACATGTTAAAGGAGTGAAAATTTATATAATGGTTCCTTGTGTTCAACTCTTGGGGAGCGCCAGTATTATTAGACATTAATATACTAGCTGGACTAGATATGGGCAATAATGACTTGTGAATGGGGCCAATGTTGAAATTTTTTCAAACTATTTCTGTATGAACTGAAATTTGACATGGATAGAATATTTTCATGCATTAACGATATGAGAGGGTTTCTAGACTCAAATTTGACTCACACACCCACTTGTTTCCATCATCAATTCATCATGTAAACCATAAACCCTATTTTTCTTTCAAAGCACATAAATTGGTTGACACAAGTTTTATGTAATTTGCATCAAACTTTCTTCATTTTTATTTCAGGTTCTACATTGTATATACAATGTATGTGTTTCATAGTACTATATGCTAGCTATGAACAACGAAAATACATTGTACTAGCTAGACATGGGAAACAATGACCTATGAATGGGGCCAACGTTGAAATTTTTTCAAATTGTTTCTATATGTGATGAAATTTGACATGGATAGACTATTCACATGACTTAACGATATGGGAGAGTTTCTGGACTCAAATTAATTTAATCACACACCCTCTTATTTCCATAATCAATTCATCATGTAAACCATAAACCCTAATTTTCTTTCAAAGTACACATGAAATTAGTTGACACAAGTTTTAAGTAATTTGCTTCAGCCTTCATTTTTATTTTAGGTTCTACATTGTATATACAATGTATGTGTGTCATAGTTATGATGAAAACTCCCTCTTTTTCGTTCATTGTTTAATCAACACCTAAAAAATATTCCCTTGCAATACTAGATGCGATAGCGTGTGTACTATCGAACAAATTCTAAAAGGAGAAATGAAAAGACATTAATGTACTAGATGGACTAGACATGGGCAAGAGTGACGTGTGAATGGGGCCAACGTTGAAATTTTCTCAAACTGTATCTATATGCACTGAAATTTGACATGGATAGACTATTTGCATGCCTTAAAAATATGGGAGGGGTTTTGGACTCAAATTTGACACACACACCACTTGTTTCCATCATAAATTCATGATGTAAACCATAAACCCTATTTTTCTTTCAAAGTACATAAATTGGTTGACAAAAGTTTTATGTAATTTGCATCAACCTTTCTTCATTTTTATTTCAGGTTCTACATTGTATATACAATGTATGTGTGTCATAGTACTAGCCGCGAGAACATGTGTACTATCAAACGAATTTTAAAAGGAACAATGAAAAGACATTGCACTAGCTGGAATAGACATGGGAAACAATGACCTGTGAATGGGGCCAACATTAAACGTTTTTCAAACTATTTCTGTATGCACTGAAATTTGACATGGATATACTATTCACATGCCTTAACAATATGGGAGGGTTTCTGGACTCAAATTAATTGACTCACACACCCTCTTGTTTCCATCATCAATTCATCATCTAAACCATAAACCCTATATTTCTTTTAAAGTACACATGAAATGGGTTGACACAACTTTTAAGTAATTTGCATCAGCCTTTCTTCATTTTTATTTCATGTTCTACATTGTATATACAATGTATCTGTGACATAGTTGTGATGAAAAATTGTTAGAGCAAGATTTGTCTCACCCTATGCAATCTTCCAGAGAGGGCCTTATTCCATTTCCCTATGCAGACTTAATTTCCCTGATTGATGAATCCAGAGACAAAAATAAATATTTTTCCACTTGTATGCACCTTGCAAGCTATACAACAAGGATATATGCTGGCTACTCCACTACAGCCTGTGTACATCAGGATTTGTGCCAAAAAATCAAAATTAAATGTCGGGTTTCCATGTCACGATAGGAGATCTATGATCCTTGGCCTTCCACATATTGGAAATGTTCTGACTTGGCCCTTGAGTTTCATTTTGAAGGATATAAAGAAGTCAATTCCGAGCTATGGAAAAGAGGAGAGAATTCAACTTTGAGAGCAAAGTTACTCTAGAGAAATTATTACTTCATTATTGAGTCTGCATCCCTTTGTCCTTTAAGTTTGAACAAAGTTTTCAGCCCCCAATCTCTTCCCTTATTGATGGAGAACCTATTTGTCTTCCTTATATGAGCTTGCCTTTGGTGGAGGATTGAAGTGGTGGAGGCCTAGTTAGAAGGAAATCGGTTTCTTGGTCCCAAACGATGCCGACACGGAAGTCTGTAATGTTTCAATTCTGTTGATCATTTATTAATAGAAATACTCCTTTCCTGTCCAATTGATATCTTGCAAATATATGTGTTATGATTCATGGGCATGTTTTTTTTTTTTTTTGGTNGGTATATTGATGGATTATGCTATCTAATGTGCTAACCTGTTATATTATCACTATATGCTTTCTCTGCTTGTTTGTTGAGAACTTGTTGCAGGTATAAAGCTTTGGGTCGAATTTCTCAATGGTGGACATCATCAAACGTTTGGACAAGGTAGGCCTCTTTATTACTCCTCTTGCATATTAGTTTATATAGCATATGCTAGAATTGAGTTGATTTCTACATTCATACTTGTCTATTGTGGTTCACCCTAGCCATGGAGAGATTTCCTCGTAACAAAAATCCCTCTTTTCCGTTCATTGTTTAATCAACACCTAAAAAATATGCCCTTGTAATACTATATGTGAGAACGTGTGTACTATCGAACGGATTTTAAAAGGAACAACAAAAATACATTTTACTATTTGGAGTACTAGACATGGGCAAAAATGGCCTGTGAATGAGGCTAACGTTGAAATTTTTTCAAACTATTTTTGTATGCACTAAAATTTGACATGGATAGACTATTTGCATGCCTTAATGATATTAGAGGGTTTCTAGACTCAAATTAATTGACTCACACACCCTCTTGTTTCCATCATCAATTCATCGTGTAAACCATAAACCCTATTTTTCTTTCAAAGTACACATGAAATGGGTTGAAACAAGTTTTAAGTAATTTGCATCATCCTTTCTTCATTTTTATTTTAGGTTCTACATTGTATATACAATGTATGCGTGTCATAGTTGTGATGAAAAATCCCTCTTTTTCGTTCATTGTTTAATCAACACCTAAAAAATATTCCCTTGTGATACTAGATGCGAGAACGTGTGTACTATTGAATGGATTTTAAAAGGAACAATGAAAAGATATTGTACTAGTTGGAGTACTAGACATGGGAAACAATGACCCTGTGAATGAGGCCAACGTAAAAAAAAATTCAAATTGTTTTCTATATGCACTGAAATTTGACATGGATAGACTATTTGCATGCCTTAATGATATGGGAGGGTTTCTTGACTCAAAATAATTGACTCACACACCCTCTTTTTTCCATCATCAATTCATCATGTAAACCATAAACCCTATTTTTCTTTCAACGTACACATGAAATTGGTTGACACAAGTTTTAAGTAATTTGCATCAACCTTTCTTTATTTTTATTTCAGGTTCTACATTGTATATATAATGTATGTGTGTCATAGTTGTGATGAACAATCCCTCTTTTTTGTTCATTGTTTAATCAACACCTAAAAAATATTCCTTTGTAGTACTATATGCGAGAATGTGTGTACTATCAAATTAATTTTAAAATAAACAACAAAAATACATTGTACTAGATGGACTACTAGACATGGGAAACAGTGACCTGTGAATGGGGTGAATGCTGAAATTTTTTCAAATTGTTTTTGTATGCACTGAAATTTGACATGGATAGACTATTTGCATGCCTTAACTATATGGGAGGGTTTCTGGACTCAAATTAATTGAGTCACACTCCCACTTGGGAGGGTTGGAGGCCTTGTTCATGGACCATGAATGTAAGGTAGCTAGAGAGGTACTGGGGGGGCCTAGAGGGCCCATAGTGATAATAGTGGAGGTCATTCAATGTAAGGTGGACTAGGTCCACTATATTATTAAATAAGGCCCACTATGGTAGTTAGATATAATAAATGTGTAATTAGATATAATAAATGTAAGAGGACTTCTTAGAAGGTTCTACTTCTAGAAGATTCCTTTTCTAGAATGTTCTTAGGTGATGGTAGAACTATATAAAGGGGTTCAAGCAATGTAATGAGACATGAAGA
>SNQJ01S0035043.1:86293-122643 GCA_010110895.2 Picea sitchensis
TAAGCTCTTCCTCAATGAGACAACTTCTTGTTCAAGTTTCTCACAATATTCTTCTTTCTTGATCATTTGGACATTCCTTACTTCTCCTATTCTTCTTTCTTCTTCGAGTAGAGTTTTCAAGGAAATGGTTTCTTCTCTTAGTTTCTCAAAGTCTTCTAATTATTTCTTCAAGCTTACAACTGTCTTTTCACAACTACCCAATTCACTTCTTAGTTTTCTTTGTGTGTCTTTGAGCTTGATATTTTCAATATCAACATGCTTCAAGTTTTTAAGATTCTCAGCTTCTTTTTGAATATATTTTTCTTCATGATTTTATTCCTCTTCATTGGAATTTTCTTCTTCAGTGTCGTTTCTTTCAATCCTTGGATGAGGAAATTCAAATTCAACATGACCTACTCCTTCACGATTAAATCAAAAGAACTAAACTCTATTTTCTTCTTTGAAATCTGAGATGTTGTAATTTGCTTCAACTTCTTCTTCTTCTTCTTCTTCTTCTTATTCTGCTTCTTCCCTTACATAAAGGTCTTGTATCTTGTCCCAAATATATTTTGATGATGCACATGATACCACCTTGTATTTAATTGAATTTGCCAATCCATCCAGGATGATATCTATTGCCAATTTGTTGTTCCTTTTTGCTTCCTTCTGAGCTACAATCTTTGGTTTCTTCAAAGCATTGTATCCCGAACCAACTGAGAACCAAACATATGCTCCAAGAGATTTCAAGTAAGTTTCCATTGTATTACTCCAGTATTCAAAATTGCTTCCATCAAATGGTGGAATCCCATTTGGAATTTTGTCTTCCATTTCTTCTTAGGATGTTCCTTCCATTCGTTAAACTGTATTGAAGGTAACCCGCTCTGATATCAATTGTTGATACTGAGAGGGGGCTGAATCAATATCAAGTACAATTTAAAACCTTTTTCAACTTATACTTAAACCATTCAATTATATCCAATGAGCAATGAACAATATTATAAGAGTTACACCAATACACCACAATACATCATGCACAATATATGAGAAATAATCAATAGTTATTGTTCAAGGGAAGTAATGACTTCCAAAGGTAGCTACAGCTTCCAAATGTAAAGGAAGGGATAAACCTCGAAGAGGAAGATACAATCGTCCAATATCAAGAGAGGTTTGAACTCTCCATCCTTGCCCCTTCCTTCCACCCAATAATATATGAGAGATAATAAAATTTTACATTAAATCATCACCATCAACCAATCATCGCATAGAACCTGATAATGACTCCTGAGACTTCTTCAATTTATGCAATTATTTAATTCTTGGAGTACTCTGATGTTGTAGATAATATTACTCAATGTAGTCTCTGAAACTCCTCCAAGTTTCATTCCTTGAATCCTCCCCAAAAACAAGTTATAGAGAGAATGGTAGACCTTGTTCAATTCTGGTTTATTCAGGAGACCAAACTTTTACAGAATTCTCCGCACTCAATATTTAACATCAGATTTGGAAACTCACACAAAAGAAATAAATGTCCATACTCTTTCCAATGAAATTTTTCCCACATCATTTGGATTCTCGATGAAGAAGTTATGATTGTTTTACCCGGAACACATGTTTATTGACTAGCTTCAGGACTGGTCACAAACCCTATCTTCCACAAAGTGTATCTCCATAATTGTAGTGAATCAAGAGATGAAATTTTTACCATAGGTACCTTGATATGTCTTCTCAATACCATAGAAATTTCACCATCTGAATCGTTCTAGAAAAAACGTTATAGAAAAAATGGTAATATTGCCTGAAAATAGCATACCTTAGAACACATCACCAAAATAATTCATCCTCCCTTGAAATCCAGCCTTCTTTACTTATGTTTTCCTATGAAATTTGACCTATGTATCAAATGAATGTATAATGATATTTATTTATACCATTTATGTCACTTCCTTTTAACATTAGGGCCGACCTGACAATTTCTTATTTTGTAATTCTTTTCTTTAATTATCTTCATGGCCTACATGTACTTCCTTCTTCAATTCACTTTGTCATATTACAAAATTCATTTCTCCTCAACCATGAGGATCCATGTGATGTGCCACATACCACCAGAAACAAAATGATGTATATTATCCATCCATGGGTCTTGTATCTACATGTGCATTTTCCTTCATGTCCAAATACCTTCATCAATCTTACAGTCCAAAACCCATGACTAGGGTTGACATCAATGACAACAACCAATCTTCCAATAGGATTTCTATTTGTTTCATTCTAGCATGAAGCCCACAATTCTTCATCATTAATATGGTGTTGAAATTGTCACAAAAAATTGTAGTTATATGTTTTTGTGATATTTTTAGTTCTATCAATATCCTTATATGCTAGATGGCTTAACAATGTGCTTTTTGGAAACAATTTTTTCAAATTTTGCATAGGATGGACACACAGTTGCATGCTTCTTGCTACTCCATCATTTTTCACTAGAAACATAATTTATACCAAAGCTTGAAGTACCACTCACATATATTAATATTCTTTTTGATGTGCACCAATAGGATTCATGAGGATCCTACATGAAACAAGAGACTAGACTTACTACATACATAATGTGTTCCCTAGTTGTACTAAGGTACATCAAACTCCTAAACAAGATTCTTGATACTCCATCATACAACTCTAGATCCAAATGAGAAAAAATAATTAGGAAATTTATTTTCAATAATTCATTGATCCAACCCAACCTAACTCTATATAATGTTTTAGCTCAATATTGTCATTGGAAAAATCATTTATACCAAAGCTTCAAGTACCATTCACATACCTTAAGATTCTTTTTAAATGCACACAAATGGGATTCATGAGGATCTTGCATGTAGAAAGAGATTAAACTTATTAGATACATAATGTCTACCTTGGTTGTACTAAGGTACATTAAACTCCCAACCAAGCTTCTATACAAAGTAGAATTCACCTTGGGAATTTCTTCCTTAGAAAGAGTGATGATGGAGTTGCATATGCCTTGCATGGCTTCATCCCAAAATTATCTAATAAATATGTTGCATACTTGGATTCAAAAATAAATATTCTTTCTAATTGATACTACACTCCACACTAAGGATATAACATATCTTATCCATATCTTTCATTTGAAATTCTTTTGTTACTGCCAGCTAAAAAAAATTTATTGTTACAAACCGATTTGTATTGGTAGTACTTTGATATATTTTTCTTAGGCATCTTGTCTTTCTTGAAGTAATTGGACTTGGTTTTGAGCTTAAATTTGGGAAATAAAAGCAATATTGAGACTTGTTTTATATTTATGAGCACTGTTTACCAGGGTTTGTGACCCGTGTAAATTCAAAATTACAGACCTATCTCTTTTATTTCCTTTGCAACATTTTGGTATATTTTGCATCTAAAACAAATTTTAAACCAAATCGATGCTAAGGGAGGCCCAAAGACCTCACTAAATACCAAAAATTTGGCCTCTATTTGTTCATTGTTTAGGGGTTTGTCCAAACTATATAGGTTATAATCCATGCTTGGTTGATGGTATATACTTGAAACACACTAATATGGATGCCTAAAATCACATTTTACACATCTCTATTTCTCTCTTTTATGACCAACAAATTGTGATTTTTCTATGGCTCTACTTTATGGTTAACATCTGGCGCAAACAAATACCGAAAACTTCTCTAAATCTCTAGTAATGGAACAGTGTGGTATGTGATAAAATCTGTGCTAAATGTTGTTATAAGGTTTCTCTCATGACATATGGACAAGAACACTTAATACACATTTTATCTATGTTTATGATTCATATTTGGTAAGGAATTATTGTAGATTGATATAGCCATTTACTTTCTTCTTTTGTCACATAATTTGAGGGCACTTGTTATAGAATTTTGTGGTATATGGCATAAACAATATCATTGT
The DNA here is from genome assembly GCA_010110895.2 of Picea sitchensis. NCBI lineage: Eukaryota > Viridiplantae > Streptophyta > Pinopsida > Pinales > Pinaceae > Picea > Picea sitchensis. The sequence continues at coordinate 90,209 of SNQJ01S0035043.1, forward strand.
CCTTACAATCAAAATTGTCATAATCAAATGTGCAGCATCAGACTTGTCAATAGATGTATCATGACATTTTTTAAGTACATACGGAGTAGCATATGACACCCCTCTGTCTTGTGTAACCAACTGATCTAAACAAGAGACCAAAATATGCTATGTAAAATTATCTCCAACATTCCAATCCGAATAGCAAAAGGTCATAAGCTCGGGTCCCAGCAGTTGTTGAATTTCCTAAATAAATCCCCCTTCCTTACTTCTTGTTCTCTAGATTTTACAATAGAAACATAGCCAATAGTAAGTACAACAACATAATCTTCTACATATTGTAGATAACCTTTGAAAATTTTACCTTATGTTGGACAAACATACCTTGAAAAGGAAAACTCCATACATAGATTTGGGCCCCATAGATTTCTTAGTTCATATGGAACACCACCCTCACATTTCTAGACTCTTGATTGCAAAAATATTTTTTTCACAACATCCTGGAATTGACTTCAAAAGTGACTCAAAATGCACATACATTTTGAGCAATAACATGCCATAAAGCCATCAATATCATGGTGAAGTATGATGATCCACATTCATCAACATGCCCAACCAAGATTCATTGTCTCCAAGCAAAATTAGAAGTTCCATCAGCATCCCAACATGTCACCCTTTTCATGTGATGAAAAATCACAAATTTACCTCTCATACAACATGAGGGCTAACAAGATCAAAACCCTCGCAAATAAAATAATTATATCCAAGATCTAGATCAATGATCTCTCCTATGAAAATATACATAATAATATCATAAACAAACTTCTAAAGACAAGTGAACAATACATAATAAAATAAGAGACAAGTGAATGGACATGCCACTTGTCATCTCCTCATGAAAAATACTTCCTTATTCCAAGATTTCTTTGACCATGGAAAGCAATTCCTTGTGCCATGTGTCCTCATCATAAATTGAATTCCTTCTAAGCTAGGCTTTGATTAACCAAGATAATATAAAATAAACCCCTGGAAGAGGTGCACCCTTTCTATGTGTGAAATAATGTGGTTATGGGACAAATTTGACCATGCCATATAATATAAAATAGTCCACAAAAAGATATACCCTTGAAAATTGTGCCAATGAAAATGATTTCTTCCCTTTGACCTAGGGAAATAATCAATAAATAATCCTCCAAAATTTGGGTGCCTATATAAATCTGCAAGTCAGTTACATAAACAATAAATGTGCCCATATGGAAACTAGGGTGGCGCTCCACTTGTTTAATGAGTCAACAACCTATAAATTCCAAAACAATGCACAAGATAGCAAGGTTAGTGAGGGTGCTTCCTCCAATGCAATAAGAAACTCCCCAAATGATGGATCTCATCGACATGTGTGCATTAGTGGCCCCTTGGTTGTCATAAAACCCCCTTAAAGAGATGGATGTCCTCAAAAATGTGTTCCATTAGTACAAATGCATTTGAAAGAAACCATCTCTCCTCAAACCAAGGGCCAAAAGTGGGACAACCTAGGAAAATACACATAAAGGGTGAAACATCCCACTAAACCAATCTGAACAAAACACCAAAACCATGTGCTAGATAATGAACCATTGTGCTAATACCATTAATCATCCCAAAACCATGGGGAATTCTAGAACTATGTGCAGGGTAGTTAGGCCTTTTCGATAAATGTGCCAAGATGTAATGACCAAGGGAGAATTCCATGATATGAGTCAACCAACCTCCTTGAAAGATCAACCACATTCTAAAAATAGGGCCCTAAATCTAAGGCACTCATCATGAATATATCTCAACCATCGAATGAAAAACACACTTTCCAATGCATGTACCTTAGGGATCTATTCCCTAGAGTGAAGGCACACTATCTCAAGGAGTATCAAGTAATGAGAAATAAAAATTAGGGAAAATCTTTAGTTTATGGGTATCCCTCTCCATGAATGTTCTAAGGATAAAAAAAGAGTGAACCATATATGTAAGACCCTCATCAAGCCCAATTCTCTATCAATATCCACACGTAATATGAAAGCCTCCAAATATGCAATGATTCCCTAAGATATGATGCTAAATGAAACAATAATTATCAAATTCACAATCGATAGCCATCAAGACAAACATCCTCCAAACACAACATGCTTGGGCAGGGTCTTCAAACTAGTACAGTGCCTCATACAATATGAGCAGTAACATGTCGAATAATTAAAATGCAACAACAAACAAAGAAATGGTTCTAGTTTAGTTTATGATAGATATTAAATCTAATATAGTTATCTTATGAGACTTCTTCCATTGAGTTTTGGTTATCATAAAAAAAATTGGGTGGGATTTCTACAATTGATGATCAATATATTTGTTTTATCAATATTTACAGTCATCTCAAAGTCTAATTAGATCCTAACTAAATGCTAATTAGATCCTAACTGAAATGGAGAAACCAATGAAATACATTGTAAGTGATGTCAAGGATAAGAACAAATTGATTGTGCACTTTGAGACCAATTTATATACATTATTCTTGGTGGTACCCCCCACTTTACCTGTATAGATTGAGGATTCCACCCTCTCTTAGGATACAATAAGTATTGCTCATATTTCATTAAATAAATTCTTAGTCTAGCTATCATTTAGGTCTTCCCTTTCTCATTATTCTATTTGTTTGTGTTAATGGACATGCTTAGTAAGATGTGCACCATGGTGCCTTATATAAAGACAGTCAAGAGATAATAAGTTGCAAAAAACATATTCTTTGAGAGGGTTTGGGTGCCTCTTCGGATACCACCAGAGAACATTATTTTAGTCAGTAAAATTTATTTATTTTTTAAATAAATTTATGTTGTCTCTCTCGCGACAAACGTATTGATTTTCTGTGATGAATCAGTTATACGATTGATGAAAATTGTTCTTCGATAGTATACCTAATTCGTCGCAAGAGAGATGACCTAGGTATCATCTCTCTTGCGATGATTGCCTTCCCTTGTAGGTCTTGTGAAGATATCCTTCCCATGTATCTCTTGCAATGATATCCTTACCTTGTCTCTCTTACGATAATATCCCTTGTTTGTCTCTTTTGCATCAATATCCCTTATATGTCACACTTGCGACGATATCCCTTTGTTGTCTCTCTTGTGATGACTACTGTTGGTCGTATCACTTGCGACAATGGCCTTGGGTATCATCGCTCTGGAGACATTTTCCTATGTTCATCGCACTTTACATGACTCATGAAGAAACATTTGAGAGACCCAAGATTCATCGCAATATCCACGACATAACGTCTCAAGAGCGTCGAAAGAGCTGTCACAAAATGATCCAAATTTACTAGTGAGATATGATTTGTTTAATCATATAGAGTAGGAGGAAGATTTGTTTTTTTGGTCTTTGTAGGACTTCAATTGTGTTGATGAGCTTGGATATCAAGCATTTGGATTGGAACAATGAGGAAAAACATCGCAACAAGGTACACCACATCCTTCCTTTATCTTGCTTGATTAATTGAGTTATATCTATAAGGAAAGTAATAACCACATGTTCTCTTTTGTCTTTGGATGAAATATCTAGGTATTGGTTCAAAGGGGAGCTTATCCTTTCTACAAGGTAATATTTCTCACAACACTATAGACCCATTTTCATATGACAAGTTTCCTCCCTTGTGGAAGTGAAACGACATCCCAAGTATCATTCTCTAGGAGTGAGTCATACTCCTCCTACATGGTTGCTTCCCATAATGGATTTTCCATAGCCTCACTATAGGTTTTCATATTATAATATTTAACCATATAGAAATGCATGGGAATCATTGGTTCAGATGATGAAAACACATGAGAAGGATCATCATGTTGATATTGATTCGTCCTCAAGTCCAATGGATTCCCTGCAAGGTCACCTTCTTACTGAAGTGTGGATTGTTCCCACTTGGGAATCTGTTGAAGATCTGACGCTGGATCGTCGTATGGATGCATTACCTTCTCAACTCCATCTATAGAGTCCTCTTAATATGAGTCTAAATATGTAGCATATGAGTGTATGGAATCATCATCTCTAATGTCTAGAACTGATGGAAGAACAAGAGTATCTACATGTTTCTCTCATGGTGCATGAAAAGGACTCTCCTCAAACCAAACATTGTGATCAATGATGAGTCAATCTATAGAGGGTTTAATCAACCTGTACCCCTTCACATCATCTGTATAACCCACAAATATGCAAGGTTTTCTCTGTGGATCTAGTGCTTTCCTCTTTTCAGAAGGAATATGGGCCCATGCGTGAGATCCAAACATGTGGAAGTGTGTGACATCTAGTTTTTCACTTGTCCAATCCTAAAAATGTGTCATATCCTCAATATATCTATGAGGAGATATGTTATATATGTAAGAAACACAGTTAAGTGCCTCAACCCAAAGCTTGTAAGTAATATACCTCGCATGCAACATACAATTGGTCATCTCCTTAAGAGATATTTTCTTCCTTTCAGGAACTCCATTTTGTTGTGGAGTGTATGGAACTATATGTTGCAACTAGATACCAACCTCACGAAAAATATTCTGAACATATTTCTCCACCCATTTTTTGTACGGGGGATCTTGATCTTCTTCGCACTTTTATTCTCTACTAGAGCTTCGAAGTGTTTGAGATGCTAAAAAACTTCAGAATTTTTCTTAAGAAAATAAACCTAAGTATAGCGTGAGTAATCATCAATAAATGTAAGGACATATATTTCTTTGTTGATGGACAGATGTAGAAATGGACCCATGAGATCACTATGGACAAGCTCCGTGGAAGATGAGGCTCCCCTTTCCTTCCCCTTTTCAAACTTCTCTTCAGTATGCTTTCCAAGAATGAATCCTTCACAAACCCCTTCAGAAAAGTGAATGTCTAGAAAGCCTTTGATCATTCCTTGCTTGGCAAGTCACTGCATGTACCTAAAGTTTAAATGACCAAATCTCTCATGCCATACTCTGATACTATCATCAACATGCGTAAGTCGTAAAAAGGAGTTATGCTCAGTAAACTTAGTGAATTTATACAACCTTTATTAGTGATCTACCTCACCAATTTCAATAATGGAATTGTCAAGCATGCCAAGTACAGAAACTGGATCTGATCTAAATTAAACCTTTTTACCTATTTGAGTGATCTGATAAACTAAGAGTAGATTTATAGAAATATTTGGAACATGTAAAACATTCTGAAAACTTCCATTAGGGATTTCCACTATTCCCTCTCTTGTTACTACTACTAGAGTATCATCCCCCTGGAGAATAGGGGGTCTTAAGTATGAACTCAAAGGAGTAAATACTTCCTCTTTCTCTTCCATATGATGTGATGTTCCAGAATCTATAATCCATGAATCAAATGAGGAATTAATTTCAACAAGAGAATGATGATTACCTTTCTTAGGAGCATGATCTTGTTCCTTCTTCTTCATGGATCCTTCAGGAATGAAGTTTCCAAGGTTGTTCTGTTGAAGCACATGTTCCATAAGATTGATTTTCTTCTTAATGATTTGTTTTATTGAAATAAGTGCATTGATTTAACTTCTTCTTCTTCTTCTTCTCTTTGTAATTTGAAGAGTCTTTGGAACATGAATAATCCTTGAAGGGTTTGGAATATCCCTCCTTTTCTTTATGTTTCCCCTTTCCTTTCTGTGTGGATTTTTTATTGGATGACCCTTTTCCATCCTGAATGGTGAGTGAATGTGCTTTGGGTTCCTTAATTAAAACCATATGAATTCATTTTTCCTTATCATGTGTGATATAATCAATGAACTTCATCATGGTAGGAATCCTCCACTTTAATCCCAAGAGATATCTGCCAGAATGGAAAGTGGAGACATATACAACATATTTTGGTCCTAGCTTAGCCAAAATTGTTAGAATAAGTTGGTCTACTTGTTTAGAATTATCAATACCACAATATTCCAATATCAATATCAAATATATAAATGTAGTAAAGAAATCATGAATATTATCAAAAAATTTAGGATCCAAGGTATTCAACTCTACCTTAAGCATATGACCTCTCATCTCATCCTGCTTTCCGAAGAGATCTTCCAAGGTGGTCATGATATCGTTTGGAGTCTTTCATGAAACAACATGAAACCTTATATTAGTTGAAATCAATTCAAGAAGAAGTTTTTTGGCCTCATCCTTACATTTTTCTCATCTGGTCTTCTCAAGCGTTGTTGTAGGTTCTGTTTCTGTTGCCATCATCAAATAATACAATCCTTTCTTTTTGAGTTGGAATTCGGCCTTTGGATTCCATTCAAAATAATTTTATGGTGTTATTGTTATCAACAAATTTTACTGAATAATTGGTGTCATATCCATCCCTCTTATTGGTTATGAAAAACCCAGAAAATGTTTCCAGATAAATCACTAAAAAAAACACTTTTTCAAGAGTGTCTCACTGTCCCAATGGGCATCCTATGGCACTGTCACAACCTTTGTGAGGATATAGTGCAACACTTAGGATAATTCCACAACCCCATGCAATGATAGAATGTGACACTTTCAAAAATTGTGAAAAAATGATTGGGACATTGTCCATAATTTTCCAATTTTATAAGTGTACCTGTGACTGGCGCACCTTTTGACAGGGAGAGGTTACTATACTTTCAGATGCACAGATTATGCTATTAAAAAATTATATTTACCTATTATATCTCTTTTTTTGTTTTCTCCAAGCATTTAGACTCTGATACCATGTCAATGTTTCATAGAAATCTACATAGGAGACCTAGCTAAAGCAAGTATAAACAAATCTTATCTCGAAAAGGGCGAGAGATTCAATATGGATGAATGAGAAAATATATTCACACTACTCCAATAAGTTGATAAATGATCTAATTATTCAATTAATGAGAGATATACACTCATATAGGGTATAACATTCCATAATTAAGAAAAGAAAACTATCAATGAGCTCTTCTTAGGAATGCATGCATGCATAATAGGGATGGTATAAAAATGGAAAGTCTAAAATAGAACTACTCTAGTTAACTACCACTGAACTAGTGAGTCGAAAATAGAAATATTTCCCATAAGGGATATCAGAGCTCAAGGGTTGGAGTCCTTAGTGGTTTGTGGAGATAAATGCTTCGATGAAGACGATTCTAACAAACTCATTTTCGATGAGAAGATCATAAAGGTTTCTGTCAGAATGTAATATACTGTGAGATTTGTTCTAAATCCATCATGACTTAGCATAAAAGTGTGAGAGTGGTCCCTATCACACCAGCTAAGTGAAAATAGGGATGGGGTTCTTACTATAATAAAGAGGAATTATAAACATTGGGTAGAAAGGTTGAAGAGTGCAGTAACAAGGGAACTATTTCTAACTGCGGCCCATGGGTTGTCATTCACGAAGAATTCATACACTGTATAAGTGATAGAAATATATTCTCCATGCTCATACCTTCTCAGTGAAGTAGGAATGTACGCCTTGTAAAAAAATTTAGAATATAAGGGAGGGCCATTTAAAAAATAAAATGGGTTGTTGTGGGAGGTGAGCGAAATCAAATGGCGACTTACTGGGAAGAACCAGGAATCTCTAATCTCAAAAGAAAGTGGCTTCAACCAAATTAATGGGAATTTTACCTTTAGATAGTTCATACGAGATGCATATTGAGGACCCAACATCAATCACTCTGAGGAAAAGACATAAGAAAGACCTATTACCAATTATCTTACACATAATTCTAGTGAGAATCAATGGGTTCTTATTTCATACATCCATAAGGAAACATTGCGAGTAACATAGAGGAATTCTTATCGACCGTTATAGACTGAAGTTTTTTCTTCATCTCTCTTTCTCAGCATTTCTTTGTTGTCAGTGAGAATCCGTAGCCCCAATAAAAATTCCTTGGTATCATACAAGAATGGCCCCACTTCCAGTGATTTTCCATAGCCTCAATGAGTTTACTTGTACTCCCCACACTTTTAATAACATTTTCAACTTTCTTATGATTATGCTTTTATGCATTCACCTTTTAGATATATAATTTATGTATTTCTTTTGAAACATGGGTGAAGGTGAATAGGAAGTGGGGTGATACGAGAGTTAATTTGATATGTTAGTCTCAGTCTAAAGTCCATTCTCGTGGGTCAATAAAAATGAATCAAATATGCATTTATAAATAGGAGTATCAAGGGAAGGACCACTAGAATTATGAAGAAGACATTGAATTCATGACATTTCGAAAAAGTTGAGTGGAACAAAGGAATGTCATGAGATTGGTCACATGATTAGAGATACCTGATAGAAACCATCAAAATGCTTTGAATTTATGGGTTAGAATATTTCTCTTAGCACATGTGAACAAGTTCCTCTTTTTTGTACCAACATCACTCATTAGGATAAATGTTGATCCCAAGGCAACTTGATCATTTAAATATGAAAATTCATTCACAAGAAAAATCATTTACTGAGTCAGACAATATTGACTTCCTATTGTGAAGGAAAATGTTGGTTCAGTGTGGTGAACAATAAGTTATTCTAAACTGAAAAGTGCAAAAAGGAAAATTGAAACAAAGGAAAGGAAACTGGGAGAAAAAGGAAGGTCAATTGGAGTGAAAATAGCAAAACAAGGCAAAAGAAAATAGAGAAAACCTTACTATGCACAAGGCTATATCATCATAGTTGATCAACATAAGTATTTTTTGAGGATTTGGCCATTGACAAGGAGCTCCTCTTCATTTCCCTCCAATGTTTTAAGTCTAAAATTTCTAGGACCTATTTTTTGGTGAATCAGATAGGATCCTAACCACAACTTCTGGAAGTTTGTGTGTTTTCCATTTAGTTCATTAGCTTTTTCCCATTTGAGAACGAGGTCTCCCTCTTGAAAATATTTATTACCCACAAATGACTTGTCAAACCATTTTTTCTTTATTTGATGATGGTGATTTAGGTTCATTTTATCTTTTTCCCTTTCTTCTTCCAGATTTAACAACATCTTTAATATCTCCTACATTACTAGGCAAGCCTCATCTTGGGCAGATTGGACTAGTTGCAAGGTGGGTAGGAAACTATGGGTAGGCATAGTGTCTTCTTTTCCATACACCAAAAATAAAGGAGAGTTACCAACATATGATTTGGGAGTCACTATGTTAGCCCAAAGGGTGTTTTGAAGGGCGAGGTTCCAATTTCTTTGATGATCGTTGACAATTTTATTGAGAATTTTAATGAGGTTCTTATTAGTTGACTATGCCAAACCATTCTCTTTTGGGTAGTAATTCATTGAATACTTAACCTTAATATTTTGTTCAAGATAAAATTCATTCAATTTTAGAGAAGAAAAATATTTGGCATTGTCAAAGACTAATGATTCAGGAATTCCAAAACTGGTGATAATATGAGATTCAAGGAAGGAAGTCACCTCATTTTCATTGATAGTCTTCAAGGGAATTGATTCGTTCCATATAGTGAAATATTCAATAGTTTTAAAGATGTATTTGTGCAATTGGGAAGAGTTAGAATTGATTTCCATGATTATATCCATCCCCCATTGTTGAAATGGATGTTCGATGATCACAGGCTATAGGGGAAAATAAGCTTTATTTTCTCTCCCAACTGACTTTTGGCATTGTTGGCATTTCCTTGCATATGCATGAGAATATTTGAATAAACTGGGCCAATAATAGCTAGCTATGGGGATTTTGTGAGCAATGGTCTCTCCCCCATAATTTCCACCAATCGATCCATCATGAAGTTCAAATAATACCTTTTCTGCATCCCTTTTCTCAAGACATCTTAGAAAAACACCATCATAATATTTTATGCATAACATTCCTCAGATGAGATGACACTGATTAGAGATGAGTATGAGGGATATTTTGTTTTTGGGATCTAGATAATGTGGGGTTGACCCATGGGTTAAGTAATATTTCATTTCTTAAAACCATTGATCAGAGTTAACAAGGATGTAATAGACCTTTGTTTCAAACAACTCTTGATATTGATACAAATCATCTTCATGTAATTCAACTCTTGTTGATTCAGCAACCACTTTGCAGATTCCCCGACCTTTGACAATTTCGACAGGCTTAATCTCTAGGTCATACTTCTGTAAAGTTGTAATCCAACTTTCTCTCTTTTCTGCTAAGTCTTTCTGTACCAAGATATTCCTGACAACAAGATAAGGAACAATAACTGTGGTCTTATATTTGAGAAAGAATGGCGTGAAGTGTTTGACAACTTTGAATACAACATAGGCTTTCTTGTCCACCTCTAGGTAACTTAGTTCTGCTTCTTGTAATCCAAAACTCATAAAATCCACATGGAATTCATCTCCTTCCTAGTTATTTTGCATTAAAACAACTACAAATGTGATGTCAGAAGCGAAGGTGTAGAGGATGAAATCTCGAATGAAGTTTGGGCTTAACAATGTAGGAAATTGTGCTATGTCTACTTTGATATTATCGAAATATTCTTTTTCTTTAGATCCCCATCTGAATTCAACAATATTTTCTATCATGTCTTGCATGGATTTTACTATTTCAAAAAATTTGAGGATGAATCGTCTCACAAAATTTATTCTTCCCAAGAATGATTGCATGGATTTCTTCTTATGAGGGGGAGGAATATTGGTAATAGATTCAATTCTCTCAGGTTCAATTTTCATACCATGCTTGGAAACAATGAACCCTAGTAGTTTACCTTCATCAACAACAAAAATGGATTTCTTAGGGTTGAGAGAGATACAATATTTTCTGCACCTATTGAATACTTTCTTCAAATTATTTATATGGTCTTTTATGCTCCTTGAAAATATAATGACATCATCAAGATACACCACAACACATTCTCCAAGTATACCCCTAAAGGTGATGTCCATGACCCTTTGGAAGGTCTCTTCAACATTCATGAGACCGAATGGCATATTCTTGTAAGCATATATTCCCCACTTAGTCCAGAAATCTATTTTTAGTTGATCCTCATGGGCCATTAAGAATTGGTTATAACCAGAAAATCCATTTAAAAGGGAAAGCATCTCAAATCCGGACACACACTACAAAATTTATTCCATCGGAGGCATTGGGTAGTTATCTTTCTTTGAGGCTCTATTTAGATTCCTAAATTCAATACAAATCCTTATATCCCCATTCTTTTTCCTTACTGGTACAAATTTGGAGATCCATTGTGTATGTTTGACTAGGAATACGGTCTTGGAAGCCAACAACTTCTTCAATTCTTCTTTGACTTGAGGCTCAAGGATGGGGTGCATCTTCCTCCACTTTTGTTGAAATGGTTTTGTCTAAGGATTCATAGGAATAGTGTGTTGTATGAATTTTGTGTCACATGTTTTGATATCCTCATAGGTGTAGGAAAATGTTTCTTTGTATTCTTTGAATAATTTGATGTAATACTGCTTTTCTTGAGGAAATAAATATTTTCCCAGATTAATGTTTTGAGGCGTGGTATTTTTCCGAAAGACCACCACTTCAAACTTCATGGATGGACTCTTGGTATTGAATTTGGTGACTTTGTTGAACTTATCCTAGAGATCATAAAGTTTCTACATTCTTACTACGTTTTTGGGGATATCGTTGGCCGAACCTGACAGGATGTTTGATTGAGTTGGGTCAGTAGTATCTGGATTCACCATTTGGTCATGTTGACCTTCATCTATAATAGATTATTTGAAAGTATATTTGAGTTGTAATAAATTTATAAGTTGTTGTTCATAATCAAATACTCTTCAATTAGTGATGTTGTTGGGAATTAAAGGGCTATACAAAATTTCAATAGAGAAAGTTTCAGGAATCAATCCATCTGAGGTTATTAATATAGACACCACATTGGATAGAAAATCTACGTCACAGTTCAGTGAATGAGGTATGTAATTAATATTAAATGCAACAAAGGATTTTATTAGTTCCCAAACCTCTAATTGATAATTCTTCAAACGACTTGAAATAAAATGGATCATGTTCCTTACATGTCTTATGATAATTTCAGAATCACCAAATACCTTTATTTTCTCAACTTTCAAATCTACTTCCTTTCTTATTCCTTGTAGTAAAGCTTCATATTCAATAGTATTATTGGTGCATGGGAATTCTATTCTACATCCAGTTAATGTATTTCTTCCTTTTATATCTTTCAATATGAAACCAACACCTGCACCTTCTAAAGATTTGGATCCGTAAAAAAATAGTGTCCACATGTTACGATCCCATTTCTTTGTTTCAAAATTTGATTTCAAGTTTTCATATTTTTTCTTTAGTGGGGTTAGTAGAGTTAATAAACATTTCTAATCTATCCTTGGAAACTATGTTAGGATGTACATTAGAGGGAATGTTAATATGATCAACTATATTATAGTTGGGATCAACAATCTGGGTGGAATGAAGGATTCCATATTGTATGTTAAATTTCGCAAGAGATGATGTTTTAGCTATAAAATTCCCAAAAAATGTCTCATATGAATAATTACCCAAAATTGAGTTGTTAAACATTGTCGGTTCATTTGAGTCATTCAGGTCAGTAACTACATGTTTCAAATACATCTTCCTATTGGTTATGATCTAATTCATTTTACCATTATAAGTAAGCCATAAATGAGACCAATCAGTAGCAAAGTAACCATTCAACATAGATGACCAATCACAACTTAAAATCATGCCATAATTGCTAGGTATGTCTACTATGATTATATCAATAGTTTGATGATGTTTTGGATTAACATACATACTGATCAAAACCTTTTTTAATTCCCCAATAACTTTAACTCTAGTTTTTTTTGAACTGAATAATCTAAATGTTAGATGGTTCGGGTTTGACATTAAGCTTTTCATAGACCTTGAGGGGCATGTTGTCCCTTGACCAAGTTTTGAGGAACACTTGGTCATATTTGACCATCTTTGGGACTTCGACAGCCTGTCAAAGATGGAGCGCAAGGCGAAGCAGAGATCGTGGAAGCTAAACCCGCTTTTGGGGTTTTGGGGGATAATGAAATGGGACTGGGATGTCGGCCCATGGGTTTACCCATGTTTAGGCCCCTTTTTGTAATGTATAAGTAGAAGTCTAGGCTATGTAAGAAGGGACACCTTTTTTTGGAGGACACTTGAGAAGTGGCTTAGTGCTAAGAGTTGATCTGTGTGATATGCTTACAGAGCTGAGTGAAAGTATTGTAAGTGCTGAGTGCACAGATTGTAAGAAGGTTTTATGCTTAGAGCTACTCGGGGAAGGAGGATCTAGTGAGATGCACAGGTCTCCTATCATGCGCAAAGTAGTTTTTGAGGCTCTGTGCTTGTAACCGATTGGCCAACAATAATAGAGAAGAAGAGTTGGTGGATGTAGCCCCAGGGTGGGGGTGAACCATGTAAAATTGTGTGTTATGCTTTGTGTTGTTACTTACATGTGTTTTCCCTTTCTTGCTAAGTGATATGACATGTTTAGATAGATTTACTTATGCTTGGTTCTTATTAGATGTGTATAGATGTTATATTTGATGTGTATGAAGTTGTTAAGTTCTTGATCTACCGGATCCGATCTGTTGTATGCTACTAAGTGTTGAATAATATTAGATCTAGGTATATACTATGATGCTCTGTGTTATTTTTGAAGTGAGAGAAGAGTTAATTCTAGGTGAACTATTAATTCTAAGTGCTTTGTTAAGTGTGTAATCACAAGTCTGGATCCCAGCTAAGGTTGCAAACACCTGATTCCTGCAACCACCCCTGCCTCTACCTCGGGTGAGAGTTCATCTTCTTCGCAGGTGTTGCCGAAAGGGCTGATAGTTAGGGTTTTGTTGGTGTGTTGTTGTAGCATTGAACCCTGGGTCTTCCCCTGTGCCAACAAATGGTTCTATTGACGGGACCAAAAACTGTGATTGTTGGGAACTAAGGAAGAAGAAAGATCTGTGCGTAGATCTGTTTCTCTAGTGTGAAACTTTTTACTCGACCTGTGAAGCTTTTTACTAGGAATAAGGTCATATATGAAGAAAGGAAGATCAGATCTGAAGAAAATAAGCGAGATCTGAACGCTCTGTGCCCTAAGAAAAGTAAAAGTGGAAATTTCTGAAAGAAAAAGGTCAGATCTATAGAAAAGAGGTAAGATCTATAAGATCTGTGCTCTAATAAAGGTAAGAATAGTTAAAAGTTCTTAGATCTGGAAGCTTTGTTCTCTGTAGAAGTAAGAAAAGTGAAATTTTTTGTTTCTAGAGCATGGATCTAGGTATGTTTGATAGATTTTGTCCTAGCTTGAAAACTAGGGCATTGTTAGATGAAAGAACGTTTGATATGAATGGATATGATAAGCATAATGAAAGATATGTAATACCTATGCATAGAAAGAATGTTTGGACTAACGAGTGGATGCAGGATCTTAGAAAGAAATTTTTGTAGGCTAGCCATTATGATCCTAGCACTCAGTACAAGAAAATTTGGGGATCATTGAAGAGAAAGAGAATATTATCTCTTTGTTATAGTTGCAGAAGACCAGGACATCTTGCTAAGGAATGCCTTGGGAGACAACCTAGTTGCCTCTGTTGTAAGGCTATGGACCATGAAGTACTGGATTTCCCTAGAATGATTGCTAGACTTGAAAAGCTGAATATGGAGCAAGCAAACCCTGAAGGAGATCAAGAGACTAAGATTACAGAAGAACCCCAGAAAGAATCAGAGATTATGTTACTGAAAATGAAAGAAACCATGAATGAACATAAAGATTCTAGTTTGTCAGAGATCTTCAAAGAAAAGGAGAAAATTGAAGTAAGAATAGGAGACTTCGACATTGATTGTGCTCTGGATGAGGAAACACAGATGAACATTATGACAAAAAGAACTTGGGAAACCCTAGGAAGGCCTGCTATGGTTCCTTCACTAGGAAAAATAGGGTTGTTTAAAGGAAAAATGGTAAACCTATGTGGCAGGATTACCCAAATAGCTATGAGTGCCCATGGAGCTTCGACAGAGGAAGAATTCAAAGTTATTAAATTTATTGAGGATCGCACCCCATTTCCATCTTTGTTAGGCAAGATCTGGATTGAAAAAGACCAGATCCGAAGAAAAGAAGAAAAGGAAGCCCTAGAACAGAGGAAGCAATAACTCATGGAATTTATGACTAGAAGGATCACCTACTTGATGGAATAACAAGAGAACATATCTAAGCTATTGGACACCAGGTACTTGGAAGTCGAAGCTATAAGAGAATTAGAGGAACCACAAAATATTGAAATACCTAATCCATATGTTGAAGGAGTATTACCCTCGGATTTGAAGAAAGAATCTCAGCAGTGCGAAGTGACTATGTCGAGAGAAGATAGGAATCAGAACGGGAAAAGACCAACCGAGTTGAAGACTACCGAGAAGAAGGCTAGAAAATTAAGTAAGAAAAAGGTGAAGATTGAAAAGTTAAAAGAGATCCTAGGTGGAACACTGTAGAAGAAAAACTCACAGGAATTGAACTTTGTCGAGATATCAGAACAATGGCATATGGCACTTCGTCGTGGTGAAGAAATCTAGCCATTGGACTGATATACCCGTTTGACTTCCACCCCGAATGGATAGAAACACATTAAAGGATCACTGCCAGACCATTGGACCTCACCATAACAGACATATCTATGATAATGGAAGATTCATACCCATTGCAAGCATACCATTGCCAAATTTTCTATTTAGCTCGTTGCGCCACGCCCGAAGAACACTTTTTCCAACTGAACATTTGAAGCCCGCAGAACTAGTGATTGTATACAATGATCATTGTAAGTAGATTGTTCATCCTAGTCCATTATCTGAGATCATCGTGCCCCGATTATCTTTTCCGAGTGTGTATGTCCGATGAGATCACCGTCGTTGAGGAATCCATCATAGAGGTCCTTATCGATTTAATGACTGAGAGATTCATGTCGGAGAGAAGAATTTCCACCAGAGTCCAAGCATCATCGACAAGAGGAGTGAAAGCCTCCCCGTCGACTATTCAAGAAGGAAAATATCGAGCTGGCGCAGAAAGGAGAATTAAGCATAAAGACGACATAGCCAATGCAAAGTTAGTGCCATCCATCCTACTAGCTTACATACCCCCTCTAAGTGGTGAGATTAATAGGGACAGTGTCCCTAGAGACTTTGAATACACCCTAGTCACTGCATATCTATTGAAAGGAGTATGCACCTACTGCACAGATCAAGACAAGGTTACAACGTTGAAGTTTTGCGACTTCAACCTAGGGGACTGTAAGGTTTACAACATGCTCGCCCCGTATAAGTACTTGAAAAGAACTAAGAGAAACAATTCAAAGATCATCCCTCAACAATGGATGATGAACCTCGCACAGTCTACTTTGCTCAACGTTATGAAAATACCACACTTTGGCAAACACCAGGAGGTGAATGCTTGTGTAAAATTACTACTAGAAAGTTACCAAGGTGGATACCTATGGTTAAAATGTCGCATAATTGTTGATCTGGCACTGATCAATAGGATCACCAAGCTTAGCATGCAGGGTCCTGATCCCCAGGATTACTACCTTGGAAAGACTATGGACCACGCTCTTTCGCAGAAGATTAAGGAAGCTTATGGAAATGTCGAGAAGGGCGTGCGAGGCTACAAGGTATCCTTTATCAAAAGTGGTGCAGTGTGCCTCGCATGTCAACTGATCACAGGAAAGCTGGTATGTAAGAATCGACCTACACAAGTATCAGGCTTCGTAGTTTACCTCACAGGAAAATGCACAGAGGGACTACAGATGAACTGGGCGAAGTACCTAGTAACCAGGTCGAGATTGACTTTAGAGAATCCCAGGATCAGGGGCATGCATTCCATTTTAGTTGGCTTCTAATATTGATCGATTTTGTTGCATGGGAGCTACCGGAAGGTGTAACCTTCCCGGACCTCGACCCCTTTGTGCCACTAGCCATGAATTTTAGTACATTGTGGTACTCAACTGACATGAACAAGAAATGGCAATAGAATGTCATTTTCCACATGTATTATAACCAATTTAAATCAAGCATAGGGGGTGAACCTCGCATAACCCCGAACACTTTACAAAGGTTCTGACCTCTGATAAATTTCAGCGTGGACCACCACTTTATATACCTAACTCCATGCATCAATGAGCACCAGGAACAACTTCAGTCCTATTATAAGTTGTCAGAAGAAGACCTAGAAGAGATCACCAAGGAATGGTTGGCATACCTCCTTGTTGCAGCAGATCTAGCATACATTTCAGACATCAACAACCTAGAAGCTTCACAGGACACACCTGGGCCCAGTAAGACAAAGAATACAAAGAAGCCTGAAGAGGTTCAGGATGTAGATAGCAGATCTGTAAGGACAACTTCCATCACACCAGATCAAGGAGGTAATGGCAAAGACCTAGAGGAAGTCAAACAGATACTGCAATATGAAGTCAAAGTTATAAAGAAGAGAAAAGGGTCACTTCCATAGTCTCCCTCCCAGAAGAAATCGAAAGAAACCGTAACTAAGATGCAGACTACGCTCACTCCGGATGACTTCAGTTTCCTCCTCGAAACTATGAATGAAGCCATAGAAGAGATATCAGGAAAGAAGGAAGTGAAGAAGGAGCAGATATATAACAGGATTGAAATTGGGCTCCAAGAAGTGCAGTAGGCACTCCAGTCTAGCCGTGCAATATCTACTGTGCCTCTGCTAGAAGGAACAACAAAAGTAGAAGAAGAATCAATTCAACTTCGCAATATTGTTGATACAATCGAAGTACGCCTTCAACATGCACAAGAAGAAAAAGACAAGATTACTCAGGCCTTATAGAAATCACAAGAGGAAATCATAGAACAACGTCGAGCCACCCAAAAAGAGAAGGATTCTCTCCGAGAAAAATTTGAAGAAGATAGAGTGAAGATCCAAAAGGAGAAAGAGAAACTACTCACGATATAGATTGGGATGGAAGAAGCAGTCAACCGAGCATTTTTCTTGGTCACTGGCTTAGAACAAAAGAGAGAAGAACCCTTCGAATGTCAAGTGATGAAGCTTGTTCAAGTTATTCAGCAGCTTCAACAAAGGGTTGTGGAATTATAGCTTCAAGCTATACCAAGTACCCCACAAGAAGTGCATGACCAATGAGAATTGAATGCTCAGAGCATAGTTGAGAGGATTAAAACACTTGTTGCAGAATTCAAATAGTTAAGTAGTAGAAGTGCACAGATATATGAACAACTATCTGAAGACCCAGAGTTGAAGAAATTGGAGTCCCAACTCCAGGAAGAAAAGCAACACGTAGATACAGTACAGGCACAAATCAAGCTCCTGTCACCCATCGAGAGGATGAAGAGATCCCAGGAACATAGCACCACCCAACAACTCATTCTTACCATGCAGAATAGAGTGATAGAATTCACCCAGAAACTCCAGTTTATCCAGGAGGCAACCTATCTATTGTTTGCATAAATTGAAGGCCAAGGAACAGTACCAAAACACGTAGTTGTTACAGTCAAGAAACAACTATAAGGACCTATCAGCGAAGTGGTTATTCAGGAATTCGTTGAGAAAGAAGCAGTAGGATAGAGACATGTCGAAGCAGCTCGAGCCAAGCTCGAGACCTTTGAGGTAAAGTTACCCAGACCTGAGTGACTCGGGACGAGTCATAGGTGAGTGTTGGGGGCTTGTTGGCCCTTGACCAAGTTTTGAGGAACACTTGGTCATATTTTACCATCTTTGGGACTTTGAAAACCTGTCAAAGATGGAGTGCAAGATGAAGTAGAGATCGTGGAAGCTAGACCCCCTTTTTGGGTCCTTTTTGGGTTTTTGGGGATAATGTAATGGGACCAGGATGTCGTCCCATGGGTTTACCCATGTTTAGGCCCCTTTTTGTAATGTATAAGTAGAAGTCTAGGCTATGTAAGAAGGGACTCTTGAGAAGTGGCTTAGTGCTAAGAGTTAATCTATGTGATATGCTTGTAGAGTTGAGTGCAAGTATTGTAAGTGTTGAGTGCACGGATTGTAAGAAGGTTTTATGCTTAGAGCTACTTGGGGAAGGAGGATCTAGTGAGCTGCACAGGTCTTCTATCCTGCGCGAAGTAGGTTTTGAGGCTATGTGCTTGTAATCGATTGGCCAACAATAATAGAGAAGAAGAGTTAGTGGATGTAGCCCCAGGGTGGGGGTGAACCACGTAAATCTGTGTGTTATGCTTTGTGTTGTTACTTACATGTGTTTTCCCTCTCTTGCTAAGTGCTATGACATTTTTAGATAGATTTACTTTTTCTTGGTTCTTATTAGATGTGTATATATGTTAGATTTGATGTGTATGAAGTTGCTAAGTGCTTGATCTACCAGATCCGGTCTGTTGTATGCTGCTAAGTGTTGAATCATCTTAGATCTAGGTATATACTGCGATGCTCTATGTTATCTGCGGAGTGAGAGAAGGGTTAATTCAAGGTGAACTATTAATGCTAAGTGCTTTGTTAAGTGTGTAATCACAGATCTGGATCCCAGCTAAGGTTGCATACACTTGAGTCCTAAAACCACCCCTGCCTCTACCTTGGGTGAGACTTCATCTGCTTCATAGGTGTTGTTGAAAGGGCTGGTAGTTAGGTTTTTGTTGGTGCGTTGTTGTAGCATTGAAACCTGGGTCTTCCCTTGTGCCAACAGGGCATGAAATTAGAAGAGGCTCTTGCGTCTACCATACAATTATGAACATTCCTATTAAAGATTTTTAAAGTAATGAGGAATGGTGGGGTGGTAGATATGGAACTATGTCTAGTTAGGGATGCGATTGTCACTATTTGACTCTTAAATGGAGTGTTATTGTTAGAAGAACTTTCCTTGGCTGTTCCCTTCTTTGTTCCAACATTAATTTATTTTGTGCCATTGGAAGTTTTCCCTTCCATATTTTTAATAAAATTCTCTTGAATTTTTTGGATCTTCATAAGCTCAAACAAGGAAATGTTGGCTTTATTCTTCCTTAAATCTTGTAGGAAATCATAGTCTAGCCTGGACAAGGGTATGGAAAAAGTACTAGGTTTGGGATTTTGATCAGTTTCTTTGTGATTGGAGGGCATGGTCTTGGAAGTATTAGAAGTGGTATTTGTTGAAGAAGAAGTTTGTTGGTTGGACATGGCAGGAGCAGTAGGATTGGAAATACTTGTGGTATCATCTGAGGTCTTCATGTTGGCACTATTTATGGTTACATTGTTTTGTGACAAGTGTACCTCTTCTAATTATTATTTGTATCCAACATAATAAATATCCCATAATGGATTTATTTATTATTATTCAAGTTCCTGAGACTCTAGAGGTTGTTCTTCTTGTTTCTGACTTTCATCTCCTTCTTCATTGAATTCATTCATATTCTTTGTTGCCCAAGTTTGAAGAACCTGGACAATATCTTCCATGTTAATTGATTCTTTTTGGGAGGGGGGATTTTTTTTTAGTCAGTGGAGTGTTTTTATCTTTCTTAGTGGGGAACCTAAATAATTTGTTCTAGCTAGAGAATCCTTCTCCACCACCATTCTTCAAGTTTATTATATCATTGGATAATTTCTTAATGATCATATGAAGAGATTCCATATCCATTGAATCAGAAGGATTTTTATCTTTGTTGTGTTTGGACACAAAATATTTAATCTTACCTTTGTATTTAGAGGGATCAGAGTGAGAATTCCCTTTCAAACACATCATACTATTTTCGAATTTAAGGGCCTCGAGGAAATCTCCTTCTAGAGTTCCTTTCTCATAGTTTTTGACATACATGGCCATGGACATAGGTAAAATAGAGGTGTAGAATTCAATAGTCACATCTTCATATAGTTTATGGGAAAGTGGGATTCATTTTAGTAAGTAAGGAAACATTGATTGTAATTAGTCACCAATTCTTTCGAATCCATTTTGAGTCTCAAGAGTTCTAAAATCTGGGTGGCTGGCATTTTATTTTCCCAAAACTTCCTGAGAAAAATGGTCCCGAAGATTCTCCAATTGGTAATGGAGGCTTATTATAAAGATAAGTACCAAATCTAATATTTCTATTCAAACATAAGGGGAAATAAACAACAGAATATGTCTTCATATTGAAACCCCTGTAATAAAATATCTAGGAGGAATTTCCTTGCGTGGTTTTCAACATAATCATTTTTGTCAGGCTTGAATTTTGGTAGGAACTTCTCAGGCTGTCTAGGAATTTCATGTTGAATATCCAATAAAAAAACTGTGTTAGAAAAAAACCAAGGCTGGTAGGGAGGTATATTCTGGTTTTCATTTTCTCCAACCATGTTTGGGGGTTAATATACAATAATCTGATGTGGGTTATTTTTGGGTTTTCTCTCAAAATCGTACCTTTCTTCAGAGTTTTCCTCCGACTGGTTTCTAGGAGTGTAAGGTGGTGATTCAAGGGGGAGGGTGGTATACCTCCTACTCCACCAGCTAAAAAATAGTATTCAAGGACAAAGTCAGAAGTATTTGTAAAATCAAACATGTCTTCAGGTACGTGATACTCTAGGGTTCCAAATGAAGGGTTTCCTTGATAGGAGTTTGGGTTGGTGAAGAAGGGATCTGTGTTAGGAAGGAAGTTTTGGGAATACAATGGTGATAAGATATGAGATACAGGGAAAAGGCACAGGATCAAGAAGATCAATAAATATGAGAGAGGAAAGAGAATAATATGGGGGACAAGAAAGAACAACTAATGCAAAATCTAGGAAAACCAGTCGAGTATGATCTATATCCAACTCATAATGAGTTGTCACCAGCTGAGCATGAGGGGTAGCCAAATCATTATGAGCTGGAAAAAGAATATGAGCAAAGGGCATAAATATGTAAAAGACCCACGAAATTGGGAGAGGTTAGTTAGTAGTTGTTTTGTTGTTTTTTTGTTGGAAGAGAGGTTTAGAGAGAAGAGCATAGTAAAGAAGTGGTGAATGGAAGAAGAATATTGTATGTAAAACCTCCATTGTAGCGCCAAGAATTGGAAGAATGTCGCAAATACAATAAAGAAGAAAATTTTGTGTGGATGTAGCCCGGAGGGGGGTGACCCACAGTAAATATGTGAATAATTGTGTTGTTTGATGATTATTCATGTATGTACTATGTTAATTCTTGCCTTTAGTATGAATGAATTCTTATCTCTGCTAATATTGTTGATAATCTAAAGCGCAGTAGCCATAATTGTATGCTTAACCACTAAACAATGTGAATATAACCTCATGTGCATATATAATGAAGTAATAAGTTCATATTATCTAGGATATAGTGCGTGAAAGGATCATATAGGTATGACAGAGTGCATTTCCCATATTTCCCTCACTACTGTAGAATCATGGTTCCTGCAGTCCCCATAAACATACCTCAAGTAAGACTTCACCTACTTCCAGGTGATGCCAAAAGGGACAGTTTATGTAGGGTTTTGTTGGACTAATTACCTTGAACCTGGGGTCTTGAACCTACCTTCGTGCACGTGCCAAAAAATAGTTTTTTTTCCGATATTTGGAATATGGAAGTGAGGGAATGTTTTGGAGACCAACAAGGAAGGAGATAATTGAATTGATGGAGAAAAAGGAACACGAATTTTCTCAGAAGGAGAATAGAAATCCTCTGTTAAATAACAAGAAATGGATGCAAAGGTATGTGTACACAGACTTGCATGACATATTTTTCAGTGAATCTCCTAATCTTTTAGCAAAATGGATGGAAAGATTTGTGGAAAAGACTGGTAGACATAGACCAGTTGCGCCTAATAATTGCAATCCTAAACTACTGAGATGAGTGAATTCAATTGATTTTTGGATGGATAGTATATTGGGAGGCTACATAACAGAATTTTCCATAGACTGTACTCAAGCTTATAGTTTCGTAGAAAGAGACTTATTTAAAGGTATGCAAGGAATATTCATAAATCCGTTAGATACTTGGATAAAAATGATTCTATGTGATAAATAAGTGATGACGATGGATTCAAATAGCTAAATAAATTTTCACACACAGAGGGACTAGGGTTTGTTGACCAGAAGTTGATATGAGGGTATGAAAAATGGATAAAGTAAAGGAATACTGAGAATGAAAAATAAAGAGGAGGGTGTATTAGAAGGAGAAGACAAATTTGGAGTTATGCGCAGTGGGACAAGGTACAAGAAGTTGAGGAATACAAATGAAGAGAGAGAGAGGTGCAGTGAGTACCTGGAAAATCACAAAGACATATATATCATAGAAGTACAACAAACAAACGAAGAAGAGAAAGATATATACTTCTGTCTAGTTATAGAAGAACCATTAAGTCCTTCCTGAGATGATTCCTGGGTCAAAACTATAACCCCGTGTGAGTCACATGAATCTGGGATAATGTTCAAAGACCTTTCCAAAGAACTTGTAATCAATAGAGGAATTCTAAATAACAATAACCAAAGAAACAATAATAGTCCAATTAATCATAATCCACTAGTATCACGAGGAAGGGGTCCTACACACAACAACATGGAAGGAGTAGACAATACACTAATATTACCAGAGTTCAAAGGGATTGGATCACAAGACCCAGAACAACATATGTTCATATGTGAAACCATTTGGATTTCAAAGAATGTCCATGATGATGGCACAAAGATCACGCAGTTGGAAAAAATGTTTAGAGGATGTGCTCTAGTTTCGTATGTGAAGATACAAAGTACCATAATACCAGGCCAGACAAGGACATTAGAAGAGATCACACAAGAATTATTAAAAGAATTCAATAAACCAAAGTCTGAGTTGTAGTACATTACTCAGGTCAAGTAGATCAAGAAAGTATAGACTGATTCTATATGGGAGTTTGATCAGATGTTCAAAGATGTGATGGGGAGTTTAACATTTCAAATACTCGATCAACAACATAGAGAGTGGTTCATTATAGGTTTGTTACCTCACATCTGCAGTCCTTTCATATAGAAAAGGGTTACGTCCCAGTCTAAGGCATTGGAAATTTCTATGAAATTGGAAGCCTCTCCATTCGGAGAGAAATACGGAATGGCACAAATATAGAACCAACTAGCTACATTAACAATTCAATTGAAAGAAATAAAAAAGGGTAAAGAGAAACGAGAATAGGTCTAGTGCACTAGATGAAGGAATGAACATCACCACAAAGATGAATGTCCATCCTTTGTGCAGTACTTAATAGTCAAAGTGCCAAACCCACTACCAGGAGGAGGATATTGTGAGATATGCAAGAAATTTTTACATAACTCCCATGAGTGTCAGTTATTACAAAAATACCAAAGTACCCCAAGAAGCTTATTCTATAGCTTCTACAAATCATTGGGACCCAAAGATAGTGACTGTCACGCATTTGATTTAATGAGGGAGTGAACAACAGACATGTACAAAATTTAGGAGGAGAATGTTGCGACAGAAGGGGCGGGGAAGTATAATATTCAAAGATGATTTAACCAGGGAAACCAAGGAGGATTCAGTAGGGGTCAAGGTAGAACAAATTTTGAGAGAGGAGGATGAGGCCCCATAATATGCTATAACTGTAACCAACTAGGAAACCTAGTGGGGGATTGGAAAAATCCTTGCACAACATGCACTTATTGTCGGGCGTTATAAGATGTGACATAGGATTGTCCACAACAGCTAGAAAAATGGTAGGCTAGAGGGAATCAAAACCAGAACCCAAACATTCAAAATATATCCATAAATATACCGAATGAAGGACCCAAAATAGAAGTCATTATGTGTGGAGGAACTAAAACAAGGATGGATGCAACCAATGTAAGGAGATCGATTGAGCAGTGAGTAAATAAATCATAAGCACCTATATGATCATTTGACACATAAAAAGAGAAGGAGACCTATAAATAGGAAAGGAAATAAATATTGCGACAGGACTGGGAAACATCCACATCATCTATTCCACCTATAGGGGATACACATCCCACTGATGGCGATATCATGACCAAAGTGTCGATGGAGAATAAAATTACCTTAGGAAACTTTTTGAAGAGTTACCTAGAGCTAGTCGAGGATGAAAATGCATTACATAAATTATTCTCTATGATTGATCACTGTGCTCAAGAGAAGGAATTCCTTAATGAAAGAAATGTAGTGCACCAACTACTGCACAAGAAAAGAACCAGTGGAGAGTTCAGGTTCAGGGTGCATATTGGATAATATGACATAGACAACATGATATTATACTTGGGCTCCGATGTGAACATATTACCAAAACATACATGGGAAATAATGGCGAAACCCAAGTAGTTTGGTCACCCATTCAATTGAGATTAGAAAACTAGTCTAAAATAGTACCTATTGGTAGATTAACAAGAATACCTTTGAATATAGATGGAGTGCACATCATTGCATACTTTGAAGTTATCGAAATTGTGGACAAAAAACAACCATATCCGGTGTTAATGGGACTAGAATGGGCCTTTGATAATGAAGAAATTATCAATTTGAAAAGGTGAGAGATGATATTTGAAGTAGGAGAACTGAAAGTCACTGCACCATTAGACCCGAAATAAGTAAGGAGGCACATAGAACCAACAGAGAGAAATGAAATTGATAACATGTACAACATGACTGCGAGGATGGACCATTATGTTAACCCCATCAGAGACGATGCATTGAGTTGGAGAAGAATCAGTTGGTTCACATTAGACTCAGAAGCAGGTCTAGAAAATTGGCCACAGAGGATGCTTTTCAGGTAGAGAATAGTCTAGGGGAAGCTGCTTGGTCTACCTGCTTAGTTTCCTGGTTAGGGAATGGTTGGTACGTTCAATAGAGTGTTTGAATATGGTGTCAACATATGAGATGGTTAGGATAGGAGGTCGTGGAGAATAAAATGTATATTTTGGATGAACATAAGTGTGGTGATTTTGGACCTAAGCTAGCGTGTTTTACAACGTACTCCAGAGGAAGAAAAGTGTGCTCAAAGTGAATTTGGTGGGAATCACTTGATGAGGAATTTTTTACTTGAGAAATAGAATGGGAAGGGTTTGATCCTATATTACCAACCATTTAGTTATATGGCTCTCCTTCTAGCGCCATTTCTGCTTACGGGCCAAAATGAATTGTTCCATCAGATAGGGGAAAATTCCCGATGACAGGTCCAAATTAGGCCCACTCTCATTTGGGATAGCATTTCCGACCAGATTTTGTCTTGGTTACCAATATAACTAGTATTATAACTAAATATGAATTTGAGAACTCAAGGTTCTCGGATGAATTAAAAATGAAAATCCTAACTAACTAATTTTAAGCCATGATGAATGATTATAGTCCTAAGCAGTTTCTATTCTATTATAAACTATCTTAGCCTGATCAAGAGCAAACTAAAAAAGGATGAGTACAATGAAATATTTGTATTACTTGTGAAGAAGAATTCATATATACAAGTAACACAAATGTTTAACAACATAACCAGTTAGAACCAAGTAATTGATTAATTAACTGCATCACACTGTCATTGTACTCAATTTGAAAATCATGGTAACTGTAAACATGAGAACATTAATTTAGAAGTAATTCATAAACCAACATTCACATACTAAATGAATAAACATGCATAAATTGAATAGTCACATTCATACACATTAACACCGCAATCTTCAAAAATGTGTCTTCCGGATCAAATTCACATGTACTAAAAATATTGTCTTACTACATCCAGAAACCAAAATCCCTCTCTTATGGACAATCCTCCCTTTTTATAATGAGGAGTAATTGTTTACATTATAATCTTGGAATTATGAACCCAGGGTTATTTTACAAAATGAATATTCATATTCCAAATCAAAAAACAAGATAACGATAGCAGAGGAAGGAGGCATCAGGGTACAGTTATGGAAATTTATTATCATCAATTTCTCTACCCTTGTATATGATCCTGATAGTCTTCCCAGAGAGAATAATCTTTCATTGTACTCAAGCTTTCCCGATTTCAATTTCTCCATGATTAATTCTCCACTCCAAACTTTGGAGGACACTTATTGATGTAACTCCTTTGTTGTCAATTTAACAAAGTGTTGGATTTTACTAGTGAGTCGGATAGGTCTTAATAGGTGTTCCTCCAAAGATTATCTTTCAAACTGATTTGAACCTTTTATGCTTACTTAGTTGATTTCCTTGCGTTCTTCCACCTCAACGATTATTGTGGTGGTAGGTGTTACTTGATTGGAATGTACTTCATCTTGGAGTGCATCATCAAGTTCTTTGAGATATTGATGGCGCTTGTATTATCACAATAGATTGGAATGGGCTCATCATACTCAACTTGTATATATGTCATATTTTGTTTCATCCATAGAACCTATGTACAACATGTTGTTGCTGCAATATACTCTGCTTCGGTTGTAGATAATGATACTGATGATTTTGTATTTCTTATCCAAGATACCAAACACTCACCCAAGTAGAACATTTCTCCATTGGTGCTTCATCAGTCATAAATGCAACCTACCCAATCTACATATGTGTAGGTAATAAGTGATATATCCTTTCTTTTGTATACCATAATCCAAATTCTTTTCTGCCCTTGATATATCTTAAAATCCTTTTCATTGCTAAGACATGTGATTCCTTTGGTGTTGCTTGAAATCGTGCCATGTTTCGAACTGCCTACATAACATCTAGTCTAGATGTTGTCACATATAGTAAGATACCAATCATTGACATGTACTGCCTATGGTCTATATACTTTGAATCATCATCTTTTCTCAACTTGCAACTAGTTTGCATGGGAGTGTTAACTGGTTTGCAATCTTCCATTCTGAAACTCTTTAACATTTCTCTGATATACTTAGTTTGAGAAATAAAAATTCCTTGGTTTCTTTGACATTTCCAAAGACCCAGAAAGAAGGGTAGTTATCCAAGTAATGACATTTCAAATTCATTATGCATATCCTTTGCAAATTTATGTATTAACCTGTCATCATCACTTCCAAAAATAATATCATCAACATAAACTTCAATTAATAAAATACTATCTTGAGTTACCTTGATGTAGAGGTTGTTGTATGCACTTCCTTTTCTGAACCCTTCCTGATGTAGATATTTATCCAGTCTAGAGTACCATGCTCTAGGAGCCTATTTTAGACCATACAAGGCCTTGTTCAACCTGCACACATAATCTACATTCTATGACATCTGAAATCCTTCTCGTTGTTCAATGTAGAATTCTTCTTCAAGTTCCCCATTCATAAACATTGATTTCACATCCATCTCATACACTTTAATATTCTTGGAGCATGTATAAGCTAAGATCAATAGAATTTCTTCAATTCTAGAAACTAGGGAAAATGTCTCTTCAAATTAGATCCCTTCAACTTGTGTGTATCCTTTACATACCAATCTAGCTTTGTTCCTTGTAACTTGTCCATATTCATTCTATTTATTTTTGAAAACCCACTTTGTGCTAATCACATTCTTATACCTTGGTATTGGAACCAATTCCCAATTGTCATTCTTCTCTATTTGATCCAATTCTTCATTCATGGCCTTTTTCCAGAATTCATCCTTGTTGGCCTCTTCAAAACTGTTTGGTTGAATCGTAGATAAGAGTGCTAGGTGCAGTTGTTCTGGTGAACGAATTCTTCTTCTAGTCTCAACTCCTGCATCATTGTTTTCAATAATCTGATCTGAAGGATGATTCTGCTATACTTTATTTCTATGTGTCTTTGGAGCACTTGCTAAACTTTCTCTTCAAATTCTGTTTGATATTCTTCATCTTCCCATTCTACTTCTTCTTCATCATTTTCTTTTTCTTCATAAACATGTTCCATTGATTTTTTTCTTCTTCCTTTAATTTTCGTCCGCATGTTTCATCAACTGTTACATTGATGCTTTCCACAACTTTGTTCAACCTCATATTATAACACTTTTATTCTTTCCTTGTACTTGAGTAACCAACAAATACACCTTTGTCCACATGAGAGTCAAACTTTCCCATTCTGCCATCTTCTCTTTTGATGTAGCATTTGCTTTCAAACACTTTGAAGTGCTTCACATTTGTTGGTCTTCCTTTCCATAGCTCATAGGGAGTTTTTTCATTGTTGTTTTTTAGAATTACTCTGTTTTTAATGTGAACTATTGTATGCATTGCATGTGTACAAAAAACATCTGTCAATTTAGAATCCATTAGCATTGTTCAAGCTATTTCATGTACTATCATGTTCTTTCTTTCAACAAATCCATTTCGTTGAGGTGTTCTAGCAATGAAGAATTGCCTTTTTATTCCATGCTTGCTGCAGAAATCCATAAATTCCTTTGAATTAAACTCTCCTCCATTATCAAATCTCAAACATTTGATTTTCAACCATTTCCTTGTAAACCTTGAAGTTTTCAAATGCATCTGACTTATTCATGAGAAAGAAAATTGTAGTCATTCTTGTATAATCATCAACTAATAACATAAAGTATTTCTTACCTTTTAACCCCTTTGTTCTAGTTGGTCCAACTAGATCAATATGCATGATTTCCAGTGGTCTTATCGTTGAGTATTCTTTTGATTTGAACCAGGTCTTTGTTTTTTTTCCTCGTTGACAGTGCTTGCATAATGTGTACTTGCTTGGTTTCGTGATCTAGGGCATTTCTCTGACTGATTCCTTTTTTTTTACTTTAATGAGGTTATCGAAGTTTATGTTGGCATGTTTATAGGAAGAGTGTGCTTGTCATGAATGGCAATAAAAACAACGATGAAGATGAGAAAGATTAGAAGAGATAGAACTTTCTGGAAATGTAGACGAGGTCCAAGAGACGGACTCACAGGAGGAGAAAAGTTTGAGACCTTTGAACACTTATAAAACCTTCTAAGTCAGAGAGATCAAAAGCTTAGGAGAGAGGTCGACAGTGACCGTTGGATCACAGCACAAACAACCAACAACCATATGATCGAAACAAGGTGCACGAGCCTTAACGATTTGCACATGTAGGAGAGAGGAATTAACAAAGTTACAAAGTCCTGAATTAGTTTGGGACCGTCCATCATCAAGGAGGATAGGTGGCATAAGATCCATAACTCTAGAAGTTCATGGATCAAAAGGAAGTGAAATAGTCGAAGTAATTTTAGACCATTCATCACCAGGAGGAGAATCTAATTCATTTATCATCATTGGAGTACATGTCAACTGATCTAAGATTTCGGAGAAATCTCACTTCAAGAATTTCTAGTTGAGAATTTAAATTTACAAAGCCCAGAGAGCCAGAGTAAATTTCAACTATCATATCTAGAGGGATACGTGGTGACGGATCATGAACTCCGGAGAAATCACTTCGAGAGTTTTCAGTTGTGATCTAAACTACCGAAGCCCAGAGAGTCGGAGAGTTGAAGTAAATATCAATCATCTCATCATCCGAAATAGATCTCATTTGTCAGATCATCTGGAGTAAATATCAAGCGTCATATCGTCTGAAGTGAATCTAGGTCGTCTAATCCAGAGCGTCATTTTGATTATTGAAATTACCGAAGCTTGGAGACACAAAGAGCCAAAATGCATTCTTGATCGTCAGATCATCCGAAGTAGATATCAGTCTTCATATCATCCAAAGGATATATCAAGCGTTAGATCATCCGAAGTGAATCTGGGTCGTCTGATCCAGAGCATCAGTTTGAGTTTTGAAATTCCCGAAGCTCGGAGACCTGAAAAGCCAAAATAATTTCTCGACCATTGGATCATCTGAAGTAGATCTCAGTCGTCCGATCATTCGAAGAAGATCTCAAGCATCAGATCGTCCGAAGAAAATCTGGGTCGTCTGATCCAGAAAAGACGTGGCATAATCCTATGGACTCTGGGTAAATACCCAAAGTAAGCCTCAACCATCCGATCCAAGAGGACACGTGGCAGTAATCCACATACTTCAATGGGAAGTAAAGTTTGAGACTTGAGATTTCAGAAGTCCGAAGACCCGAAGGAGATCTTGACCATTGATCGAGAAAGGGGCCGCAGAATGGTTGATCAATTTGAAAGGTCAAATTCCCGAAGTAGAAGAAGATTCATCGATTGAGAAGTACAGGTGTCCGCACATCATCGACTCCGAAAGATTGGCGTATAGAGAAAAGAAAGGTTTGATATTTGAAACTCTTGGAGCTCGGATCACGAAGTAAATCACAGTCATTGATTTAGGAAGGCTAGATCTGATCCGCAAACTTGAGAGGATAGATCTGAATCGTCCATTCAAGAGCACTGTCAATATCATGAGATCGACAATATCATCACATTGCGAGGATTGAAGGTGCGCAAACTTTAAAAAGTTAAGGGAGGGTCGCAATTGAAACCATGGTTTTGGAGAAAGGACAGGTGGAGGATCGAGGTAAATTGCAGGGTGAAATTCATTTTGATATCAAACCACCTTTGGCCACACCCGCATTCTCATGGTCACATGATATCATCACCCAAGGTCACATCAACAGAAGATAGGGGAAGGAGCTAGCGCTACTAAGCTCCACATCGGAGGTTATGAATTGAAAATTCATAAGGGCCTCTGCATGTATAATCCAACAGCGGTGATCAAACAAAATATGATCGAAGGGTTGTTGTTTCACTTCATAATTTCTTGATTAGTTACGATTCAGTTACACTAACTAAATCATTATTCCTGAGTGGTTGAATCATTGTTCCTGAGCGTTGGAATCATGATGCTTGAGCATTTTTTAGATTCTCGACTTGAGCGTTGGAGATGCAGAGTGTAAAAGATAATGAGAGAAAGAATGAAAGGAAAATGTCATGATGAAGAGAGGTTGTTGTTTCTCGGTAAAATAAGTTGAATTGTATGTGATCAAGAAGATAGCAAAAATAGAGCCAAAAATATGTAGAGATGAAGAACATAAGTTGGATAGAGAATAAATGGTGAAAATAGAAGATTGTACGAGGACCTAAGAGCATGAGAAGAACAGAGGAAGAGAAGGTGGAGATAGACAACAAGTGGAGCCAAGCATGAACAGACAGAAGCAGAAAAAATTTATAGAACAGAGAAGAAGTGGTATGCATTGAAATGTCTGTATTGTTGTAAGGTGTTATTCAAGTCAATATTTATAATTAGGGTGGTAGGGTGGTGCTAGGGAGGATTGTTGTCCTTGAAGTTTCAAGTGGGTGCTTGAACACAGGGAGTTGTAGCTTCCATCGGATTACAGCTAGAAAAACCAGGGTGGTAGGGTGGTGCAAGGGAGAACCATTGTTCTCTGTTATACAGGTTGGTGCCTATGTGACTGGAAGTTGGTGCTTCCATCCAGTTGGTGTTGGAACACTCAGGGATTTGGTGCTTCCTTCTAGTGGGTGCTAGAGAAACCAGAGAGTTGGTGCTCTCAACAATTTGCATCTTGTTAAAGAAGAGGTTGTAGCCTCATTTTAAGTTGGTGCTCAAAGATTGATGATGTACAAAGCATAAAAGATTGTCTATCATTCTAAGAAGAAGAGGTTTTCTCCCTTTATGGGTTTCCTCATGAATATTTGTCTATGTGTATACCATATGTGTGATTGATGTCTATTATTTCTACTGTTCATGTCTTGCATAATCTCGATGATCACTTGGAGAAGATTAATAATATTTCAAT
>SNQJ01S0035043.1:122693-132850 GCA_010110895.2 Picea sitchensis
TATCAAAGATGGTTCATTTTATCTAAGGGTATATCCTAGAGCTTAAACATGACTAGCAATGAAGGAACTTTGACCAATAAGCCTCCTCTATTTGATGGAACAATTTTTTTCTTTCTGGAAGGTTAGAATGAGAACATACATTATGGCCTTAGGTGTTGATGTTTGGGATGTTGTATAGAGTGGATATACAAAACATGTTGTGCTAGCTTCCAAAGATGATAGGTTATAATTTAGCTTCAATGCAAAGGGAATGAATGCTATCTTGAGTGGGCTTGCTGAAGGTGAATTTGTAAAAGTAATGTAGCTTGATTCTACTAAAGATATGTGGGATAAACTCATTAGCAGTTATGAAGGAAATGAGAAAGTAAAAGATGCCAAACTTCAGACATATATATTGAAATTTGAACAACTAAATATGAATGAGGATGAAACAGTTAATAAATATTTCTTAAGACTTGAGGAGCTTGTGAATGCCATGGCGGATCTTGGTGAGAAGGTTGAAGATGCATTTTTAGTTCATAAGATTTTAAGATCTCTACCAAATAGATTTAATCCAAAAGTTTCTGCAATAGAAGAACTGAATGATCTTAAGACTTTGTCTATTGATCAACTTCTAGGAACTCTAACTACTTATGAAATGAGGATTAGTAAAGATAAACCCACCTCTATAAAACCATCATTTAAAGCAGATAAGAATGAGAATTCTGATCCTGATGAAATAGAAGCAAAATTTGTGAGAAGACTAAAGACAGGATCAGACAAGTACCAAGGAAAGTTTTCCTTCAAATGTTTTAACTGTGGAAATATAGGTCACTTTTATTCTAAGTGTCCACACAAGAAGAAGGACCAGAATGTTGAAATTGAAGAGAAGTACAAATCCAAGAGATTTTGTAAAAAGAAAAGTTTATGTGTAAACAATGATGACTCTTCGGGAGACACAAATAGTGATTTTGCTTGTGAATATAAGGTTAATGACTGTATTCTTATGTCCAAAGAGGATTATGATAATAAAATAACAACAAGTGATGTTGATGATGAAGAATTTGTGGTTGACTTGGAAGGAGAATTGATCAGTTCTCTAGAATAAATTGCTAGACTCAAATTTAAGAAGAAAAAGAAAAAACAATTGTTGATACAGTTTGAGAAAGACAATAAAAAACATGATGAATACTTTTCCCTTCTAAAAGTGGAATTAGAAGAGGCAATGAAAATAGAGGACATTATGAAACAAAATTTATCAGAAAATAAGGAAAGATGTGAAGCCTTGGAAGAAGAGGTAGTAAAAAACAAAAAAGAGATGGATAAGTTTAAAGCATTGTATCTCCAAAATCTTCCAAGCATTAAATCCCCAGCAGAACTAAATGACATTCTAAGCAAACAAAGATCTCCTTTGTTAAATATTGGTTTATGCTATGTAAGTGGTTCAAGCAACAAACAACCAGAAAGCAAAGAGTCAGTAAAGATGATCAAGTTCCAAGTCAGCAGACAATAAGACCATGTGAGTACTTTTCCACCAAAATCTAATAAAGACAAGATGATCCCTGATAAAAAACAAATATATCAGAAGATGGAGCAACAAATGCCAAGAAGAAGGCCATCCTTCAGGTACCAAAATTTCTACCATGGTTATTGTTTTTACTGCTCTAATTTTGGTCATAAGATTGCAAATTGTCAAATTAAGTTTAAAGACATGCAACTGAGGAGATCAAGAAATAAACAATCTTTGCAACTTAGAACTAAACAACCAATGAGTAGAGAAAGTTGCACCAATCACTTTGACCTATTGAACAATGAGCTTTAATGCTATAAATGTCATAACTTTAGCCACAAAGTTGCAAACTGCTATCTGAATAATTACAAAGAAGATCCAAGGATAAAACCCTTAGCCAAAAATGCCATCACATGGAAAAAGAAAGATAGTGAAAAACGTGGTCTAGTACTTTTAGCTCAAAAACAAAAAATACCCCTGGTATATAGATAGTGGATGTTCCAAGAACATGACTGGAGACAAGGATAAGTTTTTTTCTATGAGTAAAAGAAAAATAGGAAATGTGACCTTTGGAAATGATGAATCGGGTAAAATCAAGGGTAAAGGGATGGTGAGTTTGAGTAATGGTAAAGAAAAATCCCAAGATGTTCTGCTTGTATATGGTTTGAAACACAATTTTCTCAGTGTAAGTCAAATGTGTGACAGACGATGTGAACTGGTGTCTACTTCCAAAGATTGTAAGATAAAGTTTGTAAACTCAGGACAAGTGGTGGCTAAAGGCATAAGGAAAGATAATAATGTATATGTGCCGAAATAATATAGAGAATACTGTCATCTAAGAAAACATGATGAAATATAGTTATGGCATAGGATACTTGGACATCTAAACTTTGACCACTTAATCAAGCTCAAAAATCTTGAGGCAATAAAAGATCTTCCAAGAATATCAAAGCCACAAGATTTTGTGTGTAAACCCTTCCAAGTAGGAAAGATAACCAGGACACAGTTTAAATCCATATGAAAGATAACCACTCTAATTATTTCATATGGATTTATGTGGACCATCAAGACAAGAAGGTATAGGGAAGGAAAACTACTTCATGCTGATCAGTGATGATTACTCCAGACTCACTTGGGTTTCTTTTCTAAAAAAAAAGATGAAGCATTTGAGAAATTTAAAATATTTAAAGCTTTAACTGAGAATTAAACAGACAATAGGTTAAAGGAAGTAAGATCAGACAGAGGAGGATAATTTATGTCAAGTGATTTTAAGGAATTCTATGATAAACATGGGATCAAGAGAGAATACACAATCCCAAGAACTCCACAACAAAATGGAGTAGTTGAGAGGAAAAACAAAACAGTTAAGTAAATGGCCAAGTCAATGATGAATGAGAAGAACATTGGTCAAACCTGTTGGGTAGAATCAATACACACAGTAGTCCATATTCTTAACAAATCCCGCCTCATACCACACAGTGAAAAGACACCTTATGAACTGTGGTATGGAAGACATTCTTTAATCAAACACTTTAAAGTCTTTGGGAGTAAGTGCTACATAAAGTATAAAAATGAAAACCTTTGCAAGTATGATAGTAGGGATGATAAAGGCATCTTCTTAGGATATGCTACCAATAGTAAAGGATATAGGTGATTTAATAAAAAATTGTATAAATTAGTTGATTGCATTGATTTAAAGGTCGATGAAGGAGTCACAGTAAGAGAGGTGAGAAATATTGAGTCTGCTACAAAGGACATAGTTGAATCTGAAGATGAACAGGTCCAAGAATTAGAAAAAGAAGACTTTGATTCAGATGAAGATACAAAGAATCAGACAGACTCAAATCAACAGGCATCATCAAATCCTTCCTCCAAAATTACTCAAAAGAATCATCCTACAAGTCAGATAATTGGTGAGAAAGACAAAGGTATACAAACTAGGAGAAGGATAATAAAAGACACCGAGCAATCACATATAGCCTTCATATCCATGGTGGAACCCAAGAACTTTAATGAAGCCAGTAAAGATGTAAATTTGTTAAAATCAATGAATGAGGAACTGGATCATATTGAGAAGAACAATACTTGGGAGCTTGTTCCTAGACCTGCAGATAAGAATGTAATTGGCTCCATATGGGTGTTTAAGAACAAAATGAATGAACAAGGACAAATTGTTAGGAATAAAGCCAGATTGGTCTATAAGGGATATGCACAAGTTAAAGGACATGATTTTGATGAAACCTTTGCACCAGTGGAAAGATTGGAAGCCATCAAAATGTTTCTTGCCTATGCATGTCATAAGAACTTTAAAGTGTATCATATGGATGTTAAGTCAACATTTCTTAATGGAGATCTAGAATAAGATGTATGTGTGGAGCAACCTGAAGGATTTTCACTGAAAGATAATCTTGACTATGTATGTAAGTTGAAAAAGGCATTATATGGACTGAAACAAGCACCACAAGCCTGGTATTATAGACTGGACAAATTTCTACAGGACAAAGGGTTAAAGAAAGGTATTGTTGATAGTAATCTATACATTAAGTCTGAAGGTGATGATTTATTAGTTGTTTTGGTTTATGCAGATGACATTATTTTTGGATGCACTAATGACCCTTCAGTTCAGTGGTTTTCTAATTCAATGCAGACTGAGTTTGAGATGTCCATGATAGGAGAACTATCATATTTTCTTGGTTTACGAATCAACCAGAGTTCTGCAGGGATATTTATCTCTCAAGAAAAGTATTTGAAAGAGATGTTAAAGAGGTTTCAGATGGAATATTCTACACCTGTGAGAACACCTATGGTGGTTGGTTGCAAGCTCAGTAAAGATGATATTTCACCTGATGTTGATCAAAGAACACATCGATCAATTATAGGAAGTATTATGTACATTACAGCATCTCGTCCTGATATAATGCAAGTTGTTGGAATGGTAGGTCGTTATCAGTCTTCTCCTAAACAAAGTCATTTAGAAGATGTCAAAAGGATATTCAAATATTTTAAGGGTACAATGACTTATGGTCTCTGGTATCCTATAAATCATAATTTTCAATTAACTGCATATTCAGATGTTGATTGGGAAAATTGTTTGGATGAGAGAAAGAACACTAGTGGAGGTGCATTCTTCTTAGGTGATTCGTTAGTAGCATGTCTTAGTAAGTATCAAGGATCTATTTCATTATCAACTACAAAGGAAGAGTACATTGATGTTGCTACTTGTTTCACTCAGATCTTATGGATGATACAAACTCTTGCAGATTTGAAGGTAACTTATACTGATCCCATTCCACTTCACTATGATAACACCAGTGCCATTAGTGTCTCGAAGAATCCTTTTTTCCATTCAAAGACTAAGAATATACCAATAAAGTATCATTTTCCCAAAGAGAAGGTTACAAATAGAGTTGTTCAATTGAATTATATTCCTTCCACAGAACAAATAGTTGATATCTTCACTAAACTGCTTGCAATATCTTAGTTTGAGTATCTACGCCAGAAGTTGGGCATGACCCTATTATCAAGTTAAAATTAGGGGGAGAGTTCTCATAGTATATCTAATCATGGGGAGAATTCTTATTGTATCTATGATCAGGGGGAGAACAGAGTCACTTTCAGTTTTCTTTGACATTGATGTCAAAGGGGGAGAAAAGGTGTGGTCTGGATGTTACAGTTGGAGGTCTAAGAAGAATAGTGCAGCCTTTCAGGGTTGCCATCAATGACAAAGGGGGATATTGTTGGAATTTTTACAGGAAGATTATGGTTGTCATTGATGGAAAGAAAAACAATGAAGAAGAGGAGAAATCTTAGAAGAGATAGCACTTTCCAGAAGTGAAAACGAAGTCCAAGAGACGGACTCACAGGAGGAGCAGAGGTTGAGACCTTTGAACACTTAAAAACCCTTCTAAGTTAGAGAGATCAGAATCTTAGGAGAGAGGACGACAGTGACCGTTGGATCACAGCACAAAGGACCAACAATCGTCTGATCGAAACAAGGTGCATGAGCCTTAACACTTTGCACATGAAGGAGAGAGGACTTACCAAAGTTCTGAAGTCCCGTAGTAGTTTGGGACTATCCATCGTCAAGGAGGATAGGTGGCGTAAGATCCACAAATCTGAAAGTTCATGGACCAAAAGGAGGTGAAATAGCCGAAGTAATTTGACATCATTCATCACCAGGAGGAGAATCTGGTTCGTTGATCATCAGGGGAGTACGTGTCAACTGATATGACATTCTAGAGAAATATCACTTCAAGAATTTCCAGTTAAGAATTGAAATTCCCGAAGCTCGGAGAGCCGGAGAGCTGGAGTAAATTTCAAATGTCAGATCCAGAGGGATACATGGAGACGGATCATGAACTCCGGAGAAATCACTTTGAGATTTTTCAGTTGAGATATGAAACTCTCGAAGCCCGAAGAGACGGAGAGCCGAAGTAAATCTCAATCGTCCAATCATTCGAAATAGATCTCAGTCATCAGATCATCCAAAGTAAATCTCAAGCGTCNGTTTGAAGTGAATCTGGGTCTTCTGATCTAGAGGGTCAGTTTGAGTTTTGAATTTCCTGAAGCCCGAAGACCCAGAGAGCCAAAATACATTCTCGACTGTCGGATCATCCGAAGTAGATCTCAGTCGTCAGATCATCCAAAGAAGATCTCAAGCGTCATATCGTATGAAGTGAATCTGGGTCATATGATCCAGAGCATTAGTTTGAGTTTTGAAATTCCCGAAGCTTGAAGACCCAGAAAGCCGAAATAAATTATCAACCATCGGATCATCTGAAGTAGATCTCAGTCATCATATTGTCTGAAGAATATCTCAAGCGTCATATCGTCCGAAGTAAATCTGGGTCGTCTGATCCAGAAAAGACATGGCGTAATCCTATGGACTTCGAGTAAAGACCTGAAGTAAGCCTCAACCATATGATCCAAGAGGAAACGTGGCAGTAATATGCATACTTTGAGGGGAAGTAATGTTTGAGACTTGAGATTTCAGAAGTCCAGAGACCCGAAGGAGATCTTGACCATTGATCGAGAAAGGGGCCGCAGAACCATTGATCAGGTTGAAAGGTCAAATTCCTGAAGTAGAGGTAGAGTCGTCGAGTGAGAAGGATAGGTTTTTGTAGATCATCGACTTCAAAATATTTGCGTACGGAGAAAAGCAGGGTTTGAGATTTGAAACTCCCAGAGACCGGATCACGAAGTAAATCACAGTCATTGATTTAGGAAGGATAGATCTGATCCATATACTTGAAAGGATATATCTAAACCGTCCTTTCAGGAGCACCGTCAATATCGTGAGATCGACAGTCTTGTTGCATTGCAGGCATTGAAGGTGCATGAACTTTAAAAAGTTAAGGGCAGGCCGTAATTGAAACCACAGTTTTGGAGAAAGGACACGTGGAGGCTCGAGGTAAATTGTGGGGAGAAATGCATTTTGATCTCAAATCACCTTTGGTCACGCCCGTATTCGCATGGTCACATGATATCATTGCCCAAACTCACATCAGTAGAATATAGGGGAAG
This sequence comes from Picea sitchensis, assembly GCA_010110895.2. Classification (NCBI taxonomy): domain Eukaryota; kingdom Viridiplantae; phylum Streptophyta; class Pinopsida; order Pinales; family Pinaceae; genus Picea; species Picea sitchensis. Next base: position 129,706 of record SNQJ01S0035043.1, read on the forward strand.
GAGATAGCGCTACTAGGCTCCACATCAGAGGTTATGCATTGAAAATCCATAAGGGCCTCTGTATGTATAATCCAATGATGTTGATCAAACCGAATCTGATCGAAGGTTTTTTGTTTCACTTCATGATTTCTTGACCAATTATGATTCAGTTACACTAACTGAATCATTGTTCCTGAGTGGTTGAATCATTGTTCTTGAGCGTTGGAATCATGATTCCTGAGCAGTTTTGATATTCCTGACTTGAGCATTGGACATGCAGAGTGTAATGGATAATGAGAGTAGGAATAAAAGGAAAATGTCGTGACATAGAGAGTTTGTTGTTTCTCGGTAAAATAAGTTGAACTGTATGTGATCAAGAAGATAGCAGAAACAGAGCCGAAAAGATGCAAAGATGAAGAACATAAGTTGGACAAAGTAGAAATGGTGAAAATGGAAGACTGTACGAGAAACTAAGAGCATGAGAAGAACAGAGGAAGAGAATATGGAGACAAACAACAAGTGGAGCCAAGCATGATCAGACAAAAGCGGAACAAAATTGCAAAATAGAGAAGAAGTGGTAAGCATTGAAATGTATGTATTGTTGTAAGGTCTTATTCAAGTAAAGATTTATAATCAGAGTGGTAGGGTGGTGCTAGGGAGGATTTTTTTCCTCGGAGTTTCAAGTGGGTTCTTGAACATAGGGAGTTGTATCTTCCATCTGGTTGCAGCCAGAAAAACCAGGGTGGTAGGGTGGTGCAAGGGAGAACCATTGTTCTCTATTATATAGGTTGGTGCCTATGTGACTGGAAGTTGGTGCTTCCATCTAGTTGGTGATGGAACACTTAGGGATTTGGTGCTTCCTTCTAGTGGGTTCTATAGAAAACAGAGAGTCGATGCTCTCAACAAGTTGCATATTGTTAAAGAAGAGGTTGTAGCCTCATTTTGAGTTGGTGCTCCAAGATTGATGATGTATAGAACATAAAAGACTACCTATCATTCCAAGAAGAAGAGGTTTTCTCCCTTTATGGGTTTCCTCATGAATATTTGTCTCTGTGTATACCATATGTGTGATTGATGTCTATTATTTATGTTATTCATGTCTTTCATAATCTCGATGATCACTTGGAGAAGNTAGTTTATGTGACCCATTCTTCTGTGCCATATACAACCTTAATATTCATTTCCTAGACAACACTTTTCATTTCTAATTTCACTTAATACATATATGTTCCTTGAATTTCTTGCAGTTGTTGCAATCAATTTTACTGAACCTTCTTTTCTTATCTTGCACTTTTGTGAATCGAATGTAATCTTATGACCTTGGTCACACATTTGACTTACAATTATAAGATTATTTTTCATATCTTCCACTAGTAGAACATTTTCTTCCTTGGTATTCTTGTTTCCAATTCTGATTGTTCCTTTTCCAATGATTCTAGCTTAGTCATCATTTCCAAAAGAGACCAATCCATCTCTTTCCTTTCTTAATGTAAGAAACTTGTCTTCATCACCTGCCATTTTTTTGAACAACCATTGTCAACATACCAACCACGTTTATTATTCTTAGCTTGTAGAGTGAGTGTGCATTCTTCATTGCTACATTGATTCTACTTTCTTATCCTTGTTCTCTTTCAAGGTTCATGTCTATGACTGTTGTTATTTTGTTTTGATTCTCTAGGAGGGACTATCATTCTACAATATTTGGCCATGTGTCCAAAGTTGTTGCACTTGTAGCATTACACTTCGGTGCTCAATGATTCAAACCTATTGTAGCTTCTTATCTTTGTTTCAATAGGCCTTCTTGGATAACCATTTTTTGTATGACTTTCAAAGTTGTTTATGTTCCTACTATTAGCTCTGCAATTTACAGCTTTATGTCCAAAATTATTGAATGCATAACATAAACCAAAATGATAGTTTGATACCTGGGATTTGAATATCTTCAGAATGGAGTTACTCTTATGAATCCTTCTTCTTCCTGAGTCCTGTTTGTTTTTGACTGTCATTGATTCTGAAATCTAAATCTTCTCGGTGGAGGAGTGTCCCTGTGATCTTCCTTGTAGAACTTCATATCCCCTCTGACTATTTCTGCATATAGTTTTGGATATCTTTCTTGATATGTCATTTTGGAGCTTGATTTATTTTATGTCTGATTGTATCCAAGTCTAGACTTGCCATGATTAGGCCTTTGAATACTGATAATGTCATCCTAAAATTTTGAGTTGTTCTGCATATTTTTCTTTTGAAGATCCTTTCTCAATGTGAAAATCTCTGCTTCCAAATTTCCAATGATCTTGTCTCTTTCTTCTAACTATTATTTGAGTGATTCTTCAATCCTTTTATCTTCTTCTATTTGAACCTTCAATTATGTGATGATCTGCTCTAGTTCTTGAGTGTCTTGTTTCTTGTCTAGTTCTACTTTGAGCTTCTTGTTTTTCTTCTTTTCTCTTTTTATAACTTCTATAGCACTCAAAAATTATTCTCAGTAGTCAACTTCTGCCTCTTCATATTCCATGAATAGAACTCTTTCTTTCACACTTTCAATGACTTCCTCTTCATCTGATGAGGAGTTTTTTTCTTTGGTGCATAAAGTTTTCTTGAAGAATTTATTTTTTGTTCTTTTTCCTTTATATGTTTGTCTGTTATTCAAATCATCTTCATCATTTATTTTATTTTTCTATTTGAATCATCTTCATCATTTATTTTATTTTTCTATTTGAATCATCTTCATCATTTATTTTATTTTTCTTATGATGACATTTGTTAGCAAAATGACCAATAGGATCACAATTAAAAAAAATCAATGGAAGCTTACCTTTATATCTGTCGTTGGTTCCCTTTTTCAATATTTTGACAAAGTTGTCCACTTCTTCATCGTCTTCTGAGATGTCATTATTGTTGCTATATTCTTTTTCATTTTCTTTCCATTTTAATTTGTTGGAGGAACTGTTGGTTCTTTGTATCCATCTACAACTGATTTCCAAACTTCAAAACCTTGTGCATGAACATATGTTTTCATTCTTCTCCTCCAGAATGCAAACTTTTGTCCATCAAACTGTGGTATTCCATTTTTATACATATTGTTTCTCTCCATGACCTACCTTTCAATGGTTAAACTGATTTCTGAAGGAACCTGCTCTGATACAAATTGTTGTATTACTGAGAG
>SNQJ01S0035043.1:135875-167192 GCA_010110895.2 Picea sitchensis
ATGTGGGGTAAAAGGAGGTTTCCCCCTCGAAGAGGCTTATTATCTGAAATTATCTCTTTTTCAAGGCATTGAGTACTTAGTCTGAGGTTTTTATATGCTATATTGATATTTGGTTCCTAACATATGCTATCAGAGCTCAAGGTCTTGGGGTTTTGCTGTTGCATCTAAGACACCTTGGAATTTTCTCTATAACTTTTTTTCTACAACGTTTCAGAAGGAATGGCTTGGAGGATATTTAGTAGACGGATAAAGGTACTTTGGGTTACAATTTCATCTCCTGAGGCCTTATAATTTCGTAGATACATCTTGTGCAATATAGGGTTATGGAATCATCCTGAATTGAGTCATTGCAGAATTTTTTCTATAAAAAAATTTCAGCAACATTTCAGACCCTGAACTCTAAAGGCTATTTACATAAATTACTAAGGTATCTGTGGTAAATTCCATCTTCTCAGTCATCTTACATTTGTAGATACACCCTGTGGAAGATAGGGTATCTGACTAGTCCTATTGACTAGTCTCAAGAAGGTGTTCCAAGTAAAAAAATCATAACTTCTTCCTAGAGTATCCAAATTGAGTGAGACTAGTTTCATTGGATAGTGGACAGTCTTTATTATTTCTGGTACGAGTTTCAGAATTTTATATCAATTATTTTGTGCGGGGAATTCTATACAAGTGAGATTTCCTGGAAAGGCAAAAAATCAGCAAGTTGTGGGGAAGTTATCGTAAATTTTACTTGGCACATCCAATTTTGATAAAACCTGTGGCATTGTAGAGAGGAAATATCAGAGAACTACAAAAAAGAAAGTTGCATACCCAGAAGGGCCGAAAATTGGGAGATACAATAGAAGAAAGATTGTCTAGCAGAACCACCTCAAAATCAAGGTTCAAAAGTGATACTTGACCAACATGCCACCCAAAAAGGGAACTTCTACACCAAATAAGCCTCCAGACAATCCTACTTGGACTCTTGATGAAGGTGAAGAAATGCGTGGGACATAAATAATTTACAAAGAAGGCGGTAACAAAAGATGAACTACGAGAGATGATGGATTCAAAAGAAGCTAAGTTTGAGACAATAAATACTAAGATGGGCACTTTAAAAGGGGATATCATTGAAGTATTGAAAATTTTCATAAAATAGAAGATGCACGAAGGTAGCCATCCCATAGAATTCATGATGAGGACACAAGAAGGTGTGAGGATCAATAATGGAAAAACTCTAACCTTGGGTTGAAGACCAACGTTCTAAGATGGAGGCATGAGGAAGTTTGATGGCAAGGGACCCTATCACATGGATACTTCATAATGGAGAAATTATTTGATCTACATAGCGTGCCACATACACAAAATGTACGAAATGCTTTAACATATTTAGATACCAATCAATTTGTATGGTACATAGATGGATTTGTTCACCAAATCACTTGTCCTTAGACAATTTTCCGCGAGAATGATAACACACTATGATGATACAAGGACAAATACCTTCTTTAACCAATTGATAAATCTCAAGCAAAGGAGTTCAGTTACCGAGCACATTGAGAGCACGAATTGAATATAAAGGTAATAAATATTACATAGCAGGCATAATTGTGAGGTGTATTCCTCATAGGAACTTTAAGAGATAAAATTCAACATGAGTTCACCTTTGGGAGCAAATCATTAGAGAATGCATTTAGAAGGGTGGAAAGAAATGTTGAAAGTAAAATATGGATATGGCTGCCCAGAAGGACCAATCCTAACATCTATGAAAAGATAATTCTCACTATTCAAAACACCTCAACCTACAAGGTTGACACCTCCTTCTAATTGGAGGAAAAGAAAGAAAAAGGTTGTCTTTTAATTGTGAAAGCAAGTATAGTAAAGAACATAAGTGTGGTGAGAAGAGAATTATTCACATAGATTCTGAAGAGGAAGAAGAACGAGAACGAGGTAAAGAACCATCTCAAGATGAAAACATAGAAACAATTTTTTAAAAGGGTTGGCTCCATGATAGAGTGAAATGCGGTGGTTGGAATTAGCATTTCTCAAACCCTCAAGATCAAAAGGATATATCAAAAGAAAAAGGTAATAGTCTAATTGATTGTAAGGTACTCATAATTTCATTCACTATAAATTAGCCAGCTCTTAATTTCTTTGTATCAACACCCGGAGTTTCAAAGTAATGATTGCAGATGGAGGAACTATCAATTGTAGGAAAAGTATGCAATAAGATCAATCTTACTATGGGGAATATGTAATGAATAGTCAATGATTTCTATACCCATGGGTAATTAGCGTGTTGTACTAGGAATCAATGGTTACAAATCATTAAGAACGATGGATTTTAATTTTCATGAAAATTTTCATTGGGAGGAAAAAGAAATTGAGTTAAGAGGTATCTGCGAGAGCTTCGGTAAGGTGATAAGCTCTAATGTGAAAAAAATTATTGAAAAAGAGGCATCGGCGTTATTTCAAAACTATTCTCACTACATGTTCAAGTATATAAGACATCTATTCCTGAAGATCACCAAGGGATCATTGATACAAGAATTACAAAGTATTTGAAGATATTCCCCGAAAGGTATTCCTTACTCAAAATATTGATCATGAAATTCACCTAATTTCTGGGAGTGTTCCTCTAACATCGGGCCATACATATACCTTTTTCTAGAAAGTGAAATTGAGTGCATGGTTGAAGAAATGTTAGAAATTTGGCATTATTAGACCTAGCCAAAGTTCTTGCTACTGCAGTTGTAATTCCAGAAAAGATAACACATGGTGTGTCCAGTTATAGAGAGCTCAACAAGATTACTTTTAAAGATAAGTTTCTCATTCTAGTCATTGATGAATTTTTAGATGAACACATGGTGCAATCTATTTCACAAGAGTGGATCTTCGTTCAGGGTATCATTAGATAGAATGAAGGAAGAAGATAAACAAAAACAACATTTGAACTGTAGAAGGCCATTATGAATTTTTGCTCATGCCATTTGGCCTTACAAATGCACACCACATTCCAAGGGTTGATGAATTCCATTTCAATCCCTTCCTTAGAAAAATTTGTTAGTATTTTTTGATGATATGTACCTAATCTATAGCAAGTCTTGGGAGGATCGTATGCAACATGTTGACAGGTGCTTGCAGCTACTAAAGAACAACAACTATATGCAAACCATCCAAATGTTTCTTCTGAGTGAAGGGGAGAAATGTTGGGTCATATTGTATCTCATGAAGGCTGTCAAGGTAAGACCTAACAAGATTGAGGCCATTATGGATTGGCCGATTCCCAAACATTGAAAAATCTTAAGAGGATTTTTGGGTTTTACAGATTACTACCGCCAAATTTTTTCGGAACTATGGAAGAATATTAGAACCTTTAACACACTAACTAAGAAGGATGCATTTTCATGGACTCGGAGGAAACTAAAGATTTTGAACAAGCGTAAAAAGAGGTGATGTGTAAAGCTCATGTTTTGACCACTCAGGACTTCACAAAAACCTTTACTATGGAATGTGATGCCTAGGTAAATGGAATTGGTGTTGTCTAATGCAAGAAGGCCCTGGCTTTTTGAAAGTCGACCACTCTAGGGGAAGGACTTACACAAACCATTTATGAGAAGGAAATGATGGAAATACTACATAATGCATTTGGAAGAAATGGCATCCTTACCTAATAGTTAGGCACTTCAAGGTCAAAGGCTTATATCATGATAGTCTTAAATACTTCTTGGAACAAGACTATCTTCAAAGAAAAACAAAAATGGGTAACAAGATATTGGGTTATGATTTTTCCCAATCGTCATAAAATGGAAGAAAAATGTTGTGCATATGCACTCTCAAAGAAAGGATGAAGATGTTGAGGCCTTCTCACATTATCTCAATCATCAACCAGTTGGATAATAAAGAAGCAAAGTGAATGGAAGAATGATGAAAAAGTGTGGACTCTCATTCAAAGGTTGTGAGTTGATGCATCAGATACATTTGGAAAAATGATTCACTATGGTACAAAGATCATTTATGTTTATCAAAGAACTCCCAAATCAGAAAAAGGTACTATTGGAATTACACACCTCTCGGTAGGAGGGCACTTGGGATTTTGAAAACCTACCATAAAGCCAAGAAGGATGTTTTTGGGATGGACTTAAGCCCGGTGATGTTCAAAGGTTTGTGGCGAATGTTTGGTTTTTCCAAAAATAAGGTGAAGCAATTAAGACCTAGATTATTTTACAACCATTATCATCCATCAGTGCGGCCATTTCGAGAGGAGGGTTTCCATGGATTTCATCATGGGGTTACTGAAGTCTTAAGGAAAGTGTAATCATGGTGATTATTGATGGAAGTGACCAAGTATGCACACTTTTGTGCACTCTCTCATCCTTCAAAGCTAAATGCAGGTTGCCACTTGCATTCATGGAAACAGGTTTCCATTCATGGCATCAAAATTATTGTAAGTAGCCAGTCCATCTTCAGCGGACATTTTGAATAAGGATATTTCTTGTTTGGAGTATAGAGTGGCTCATAGCTCATCCTATCATCCTCGTCGATGGACAAACCAAGATAGTGAACAAGTATGCAGGAAGGCTACCTTCATTTCTTTGTCTCTAATAAACAAACACAATGGTTCAAATGGTTACCCTTAGGAAGAATGGTGGTATGCTTTCCTCTTGCAACAAAAATGACACCATTTATGGCTCTATGGATACCACCCTCCTTCCATCACTTATTCTCTAAAATAAAAATCTAGGTTCAAGCGGTGGAAGATCACATCGAGCATCAACAACAAGTTCTTTCCAAATATTAAAGTACAAGCGACCTGTACCAGAGAATCACATGAAACAACAAGATAACATCGTAGTGAAAGAAGTTTTAGAAGTAGAGTTGGGTGTTTTTAGACACTAACCATACAAACAAATGTCCCTGGCAAGCCAAGAAGGATAATAAGTTATCACCACAGTACTATGGCCCTCATAAGGTGTTGCAAAATATTGGTACTATGGCCTAAAAATTTGAGTTGCCTGCATCTTAACGAGTACACCCAGTTTTCCATATTTCATGATTAAAAAAAGAAAGTTATAGGTGACAAGATCTGATTTCAAACTATGTTACTTGAACTTGATGGGGAAGGAAAAAATCATATTGAATCTTGAAGCCATCACTGACACAAGAATTAGCCATCAGCGAGGAATAGATTCATTTCAGAGTATCTCATTAAATGGAGAAACTTCTGGTGAAGATTCCACTTGGGAAGATGAGTCTTTTATAAAGAAACATCCAGAGTTACTCAAGCGTTGCAGACAAAATTTGTCTCAAGGGTAGGGGCATGTTAAGCCACAATATTGGCTCATTTTAATAGTGGGAATATTACATTAGTAATGTTATTTTATTTATGTCGGCTTTATTCCATTGCTTGTAATTATACCTCCTAGTCTCCTATATATACCAAGGAGACACATTTTTCATTCAGAATCATCTTGTGCTTGAACATTATGTGAAGTTAAAAGGAGGTTGCCCCCTACGAAGAGGATTATTATCTGAAATTGTCTCTTTTTCAGGTGGTGATACTTGATAGAGGTTTTCTATGCTATCACGAGGAAGGAAAAATCATATTGGATCTTGAAGTCATCACTGACACAAGAATTCGCCATCTGAGGAATAGATTCATTTCAGAGTATCTCATTAAATGGAGGAAACTACTGGCTGAAGATTCCACTTGGGAAGATGAGTCTTTTATAAAGAAGCATCCAGAGTTACTCAAGCGTTGCAGACAAAATTTGTCTCAAGGGTAGGGGCATGTTAAGCCCTAATATTGGCTCATTACCCCTTAATTGGGGAATATTACATTAGTAATGTTATTTTATTTATGTCGGCTTTATTCCATTACTTGTAATTATACCTCCTAGTCTCCTATATATACCAAGGAGACATTTTCATTTGGAATCATCTTGTACTTGAACATTTATGTGAGTTAAAAGGAGGTTGCCCCCTCGAAGAGGATTATTATCTGAAATTGTCTCTTTTTCAAGGTGTTGAGTACTTATTCTGAGGTTTTTCTATGCTATATTGATATTTGGTTCTTAACACATAGATCATCTCGCTCAAATTTTTGAAGTTGGAATTCTCGATCAACATTTTAAGATAATTGCCTCTTGGCTTTTGATATATACCAAAACCTTTTGCAAGATAGTCTATTATTGAATTTTCTTTATCTCAGAAACATAATGTAAACTTTAGGTTTGGTATATATTTATTTTTTGCTAATAATCCTGTAAGAAAGGATTTCTTATGTTTAGTTTGCATGGAATTAAACAAATTTTTTGTTTCTTCTTCATCAATTTTGTCAAAGGATCAGGGGACCAAGATATGCCTCGAATTTGTATTTATACAAATAAAATGAAATAGTGTATACTATTGGTGGGTCACACAGATAATAGAAAACCATCTTCTTTAACAAGATACTCATTCCCCCAAAATGATTTTAAAGTCTTGTTTGTTCTCTATTGTGCGTAAAACAAATATGGAAAAGAGATGAAACATACAAGGTATCAAACATAATTAATGACTGAATGACAGGGGAAAATTGAAGTCAATGGAACTCATATAGAGCCATTGTAAACCATTCAATATTGAACAAACAAGTATAGGAACTACATTCTATATCTACATCAACAATGAGGCTACATATAAAATACATTGTGGGGATGATCCCTCCTTGGATGAATAAGTAGGTCCATTCTCTCATTGTACGAGTCTACTCCTCTACACACTCTCCTTACTGATAGGTGGGGTCGATCAAATGAAAATGTCAGTGGGTTGCTCCTTTGTGCATTCTTTGTACTGGTAGTTGGGGTCGATCCAATCAGTGGTTTTCTCCTATGCACACTCTTCTTACTAACAAGTGGTGTTTATCAATTCAGTTTCAATGGGTTTTGGAGTGGGTTTATTTGGTTGGGGGTTTTCTGCCATATTTTTTTATGTTTGATTTTTCTTTGTTTATTTTTTATTTTCTATTTTTTTAATACAATTTATATTTATATTTGTATATAATATGTATTATATAGTTATATATAACCTCCTTAACCCCTAAGCATCCCTAACACCCTAACTTCTAAATCCCCTAACCCCTTAATCCCTAAATACTAACACCTGACCCTAAACCACATCCAAAACACCCCAAAAATATTTTTTGTGTTAAAACTTGTAATGGATACCATATGACACTTACAACTCAAAGATTCCATTTAGGAACTAAGTCGTGGTTTTCGAGAATGGTTTTCGAGAATCCACATGGTTCCTATTGTGGGTGAGGGTGGAGGGTTATAAATTTACCATGGTTATTGGAAGTCTCGACTTAAAATGTTATGGTAGATTATCAATATTGACTAATAGTTAAAATCAATAAATGTGTTCTCAATATGGGTTAGGAGGTTCTAGGTTGGTGGGATATGAGAGAAATCAATGTCAATGAATTCTAACCAACCAATGATACATATAAAATGACATGAACTTGAAAACACATAATTAACCCATATAAGAAAATACTTTAAACAGAAAAAATCATAAAAAATACATAATCACATACAAATCTACCTATATTTCAACAATTCAACATCATTGATCTTCTTCTTCATCCAACTCCACATCTGTATCATCTGATTCATAATAGATGTTGAAAGGCTTGGCCATAGAAACATCATCATCAATATCACTTTTGATAATTTCATCATCAATATAATCAATGAGAACATTGTCATATACATCTATCTCAACTTCTTCGTCTTCTTTGTTTAAGGCATCTACTTGTAGCCTTGAACGAGGTTTCAATCATGGTAGGTCTCTCAAGATTCATCCTAGTTAAGATTATGCACACCCCATAGTGAAAAATATCTTCCCTAAAAGGGAAAAATGCATAAAATGGATGAGAACAAGTCATGATGAAAAATGCATTCCCTAGGGAGAAAAAGGCATCCATTGTATTGGTAATTTCATGTTGACCTTATGAAATTACATGAAAATATGATATTGAGGAAAATCCATGCATTGTTAGGGAAAAATGCATGCCTCAAGTTGAAAATGAAAGATGTGTTGGAAATAAATTTGTCATTGATGTCAACTCTAGATGAACTCTAGAATCATTGATGTCAAACCTAGTCAACCCTAGAAGAATCCCTGGAAATATGGCTAAGTTGAGAAACTCATAGGTATGGTCATGAGGCACAAAGTTGTTTGATGAATAAGAACATGAATGACAATGTAAATGAAGGTAACACACACATAGATGAATATTCCTCACCATGTCATTTTCAACGATAGGTGGTACGCCACGTGGTCCCTCACGGTTGAAGAGATATTCCCTATAGAAGTTGGAAGCCCCGAAGAATGGGTAAGAAGCCCCTAAATAGTTACAAGTCATTAATTAAAAGGTAAAACAATTGTAACAAGAAATAATGAGTTGACCCTAAAATTAGGAAAAAGGGTAAAACAGTTAAAAGTAAGCCCCAAAAGAAGACACTTGAAAAGTATAAATAAGGAACCCAGGAGTTCATTTGTTACATAAACTCAAGCAATTTTTATCCGAGGTAACGAAGGATATCTGAGGAGAATTTAAGAGGTAAGATGAAGTGAAGAAGGGAGAAATTCCAAGGGAGGATGAAGTCTTGTGATGATGTGTTCTAAGGTATGTTATTTAAAGGGAATCTTACCATTTTCGCTATAACTATTTTTCTATAATGAAAAAGATAGAGAAAATTGGAGGTTATTAAGAAGAAATATCAAATTACACGTGGTACAAGTTTCACCTTCTAGTTCATTGTACTTTTATTTATGCCATCTTTGGAAGATAGGGTTTTTGACTAGTCTTGAAACTATTCTGAAATAGGTGTTCTGGGTAAAACAATCATAACTTATTCATAGAGGATCCACATTCTATGATACCAATTTCAGTGGAAATATAAAAGTTTGTAGTATTGTTTTTTCAAATTTCAGACTCATATTTTGAATATTGAGCGTGTGGCATGCTATACATGTTCTCTCTCCATAATAGGATAAAATTAAGGAAGGTTTGTCATTTTCTCTATAACTTTTGTTCTGAGAAGTTTCAGACCATGAAATTTTGAGGAAATGGAAGAAATATATCATATTATTTATGGTTGAACTTTTAGACCTTTATTCATTATAGGTACAGATTTATGGTTGTTAAAATTTAGGGTTTGTGACTAATCCAAAACTAGTCTTGCGAGACTGGGGTAAATTTTGATGAATATGTTATTCTCTTGTTGCTCAGGCTGAGGAAGAGATACAAATATGTAATCTTGTGTATCAGGTATGCTACATGATCAAAACAAAATTTTACATGTGTTATTGAGGGTTATGTTTATGGTACATGCTTGAGGCATGTCTTGATGATGATGGTACATGATATGGTACACATTTGTGATGATATGATACATTGTTAGAAGTATATCTTGGATATATTGGTATCTGGTTTGGTATATATCATGGTGATGTTATCACATGCTTGAGGCACATCTTATGGTACTTGGTTGAGGCACATCATTGATGATATATTATGGTGCATGGTGTATGGCACAATTGAGGAATATCATGAGTGATATGGCACATCTTTGAGGTACATCTCTTGGTAGATGGTTTATGGATGTTGTAACATGTTTGAGGCATATGGTACAGGTTTTTGTACATGGTTGATGCATGATATGGTACAATTGTTGATGCATGTTATGGTACAGGTTTTGGTACATGGTTAATGCATGATATAGTATAGGTGTTGATGCATGGTATGGTACATGTTTTGTTACATAGTTGATGCAAGGTATGTTACATGATTTTATACATGATATGGTATAGGTTTTGGTACACTGTTGATGCATGATATGGTACATGTATTTCATACATGTTTTTGTACATGGTTGATACACACAGGCTTATGATGGTATATAAGTTATAGTGACAGAGATAGTGGCAGTTAAAAGTTGATGTGATAGTGACAGTGAAAGGTTGATTACAAGTTGATGAGATAGTGGTAGTGATAGTATCAGTGGTAGTGATAGGTTGAGTCTACATTTATATTTCAGGGTGGAAGGATGGGGAAAGGAAAGGGGGTTGTATCCTTCTTCTGATTGGATTCAGAGAACTCAAGGAGTTGGAGATTCCTTTAGGTTGGAACGTGTAAATCAAGGGGTCGTATATTCCTTCCAGTTGGAGCCAGGGAACATTGGGAGTTGAAGCCTCCTTAAGGTTGGAGCCTATAAACTCAGGGGTTGGAGCCTCCTTCCAGTTGGTGCTGGAGAATTGGGAAGTTGGTGCTTCTTATGAATGTATTCTTTGATATTATAAGAAAGCATTATGTGGTTTTCTCCCATTTGGGTTTCCAAGTAAATTCTGGTGTATTTTGTATTTGATGTGATGTTGTTGAATGGTATTGCTTATGGTTATATGCTTATTATAAATTTAATTCAATCATAGATGATATAATACTGATAAAATTGAAGTTTATATATTGTGGTAAAAGGTGTTCGTATTGATTCACCCCCACCCGCCGCCCTTTCTCAATATTCTAAAAATTGGTATTAGAGAAGGTCCTTCAAAAGATAGTCTAACCACTAGAAGGTAGATTATGGAAAGAACTAATAATGGAGTGCCAATGTTTAATGGTCAGAAGTATGAGATATGGGGCACAAAGATGAAATTATTTTTACAGGCACATGGATTTGACATTTGGAAATAAATTGTGATAGGGTACATCGCTACAAAGAAACCAAAGACTGTAGACAATAATGAATTAAAAAGAAACAACAAAATATCAATGGATTTCATCCTGGAAGGATTACTAGATTTAGTAAAAGATAGAGTGTGACAATATTCATCATCTAAATAACTTTGGTATAAGCTACATAATATCCATGCCAAGGGATCTCATAACATCACAGAGCTAGAGCATATTAAAGAAGATGAAAGAAAATAACAATAAGAAAGACGCTTGTCATGTAAAATAGATTCAAAAGAAGAATATTGTGAAGAAGGTGCAATACATCTTGAAGAATAATTAATCAGTTCTTTAGACGAACTAACAAAAGAAAGGAATAAAAATAATTCTCTCGAGGAAACATTAGTTAAGCAAAAGAAGGATTCTCAGGAAAGTTTCTTAGAATCCCATCAGTTTGTTGTGAATCTAAAAATTTAGTTGTAATAATCCAAAGTGATTAAAGAAACTCTCAAGATTCAGTTCGAAGAAAAGCAATGTTTGGAATTCAAAATGATAGCACAAAGAAAGGAAACAAAGAAGAGAGAAAATATTATGACAAGACATCTCAATGAAAGATATGACAACTTAAATAAGTTTGAAGAAGAATTTAGTCAACAAGAAAGAAATCTTGAAGAATAAATCATCACCTTGAAGATCCAACTCAAAGAAGCAAAGAGAACAGAATAAGTCATGAAGATCCAGATGATGAAGAAAGAAAAATATTGTGAGAAGCTTGAAGAAGACGTTGTCACATTGAGAGTTAAAGTCATCAATATCAATAAGAACCTTGAAGAAAGAGAAACATTCACATTAGCAGTAAATAAATTTGAAGGTTACAAGTTACTAGAAAGGAAAAATGAAGAGAAGGCTAAGAGTTATGGAGAATTCATCAAAGTCTCTATCAAGAAGGAAGAATGTGAGCCCTCAAAGAAGAAAATTCCAGAAATGAAGAAGACTCTAGAAGAAGGTTACATAAAATATGAACATAAAATAATACCATCCAGTTTCAGGTACCAAGTAAGTTTCATTCATTGTGAAGGAAACAATAGAATAGAAGATCGTGATCAGCCAAGGAAGAATTCATAAGGAATTCATCACAAAGAAGATCATTCACTCCTAAGTATCAAATTTTATTTTATGGTTATTGTTTTAACTGTACTAAATTTGGACATAAAATCGTAGATTGCAAAGCATATGGAAGAAGTGTTCAAGTAAGATATGTTTATCTGGCCCCACACAACATTGAATGTTACAAATTCCACACAACTATGGACACATAGCCCGTGATTGTAAAAGCGTGATAAATCCCTAAATAAATGAAAACACTAATATCATATACAATAAGTCTTAGAGAAGAAAATAAAGGAAAGAAGGATAGATGAATGAAGAATAGGTACCAGATATCATACTCTCATGATTTGGAGTGGTGCGAGACCATGATGGATCTATAGGAAAAGAAGAATATGTTATAATTCATGAGAAAATGAAGTTGTAAGAAATCATAAATATGATGAATCCACAGACGAAGAGGAAGATTACTCCACATCATAGAGGGTATTTTTCTGATCCATTCCATTTGGATACTCCCATTAATATGAAAATTTAAGAGGGAGAGTCTAAGAAACAACTCTACATATTAGAGAACTATATTTTGAGAAATCTGAAGTGTTTATAGATTATGGGAAGGAAGGTTCAGAGTGGTTTAATGATAGAAGTGCAGAATGTCTTGTAACATATTGATTGTTTGAGGAGCATCTTTTGGAACACATACCTATGTAGGTATCAGCTAGCAGTTACATAGGAAGAGGTTCATCATTGTATAGGGATTTTCATGCATATATTCAGGCATGGATATATTCAATACAAATTGTTCCAGACATGTAGAGTTTGATTTTCATTTTGAGCAGATAGTTTGAAGTGCAGGATTATGTTGTGATCAGTTACAGTAGATGGATCACCATTGTGTACAATTGAATAGAATAATCATGGACAAATATTGATTCATCAGACACTTGGAAGGTATAGAAGACATGATTCAGAGAAGATGCATAATAGGGGTTAAAAGCTTGTTTCTAGGAAGAATCAGTTAGTCACAAGAAGACAAGAAGTGAAAGAAACAACAAAATAGGAGAAGCGAAACCATAAACATAGGTCATACCATCAAAGGAAAATTGTTGAAAAGTGTGTTCATTGATGTAGAAGTAGTTAACATGACAAGCTGAAGATATAAAGTCAAATAACTTTGAATGATTTTTATATATGTCAGTGAATTACAAGAGGAATCACAAATGGGAAAGAAGCACTGGAAGCGAGGAAAAAAATAAAGTACATGAAGCCCCACATTAATATACACAATGTATTGCAAAATAAGACTTGGGGGGGGGAGAAATCATCAAAGGCAGTTACCCTTATGAAAAAGGGGAAGAGAAAGAACAAAAGTAGAAGAGAAAATATAAGAAGCAATAAGATAGGGGAAGCGCATGAAGATAGAGAGAGATTGTTTAAAGAAGGTATACTGACAGGGGGAGTTACCCTTTTATCAAAGGAGGAGAAAGAAAAATAGCATAAGAGAAAGAACATAAGCATGAAGAAAGGGGGAGCATCCCCAAGGGGAAATACCCTTTTCCATTGACGTCAAAGTGGGAGAGAGAAACATGAGAGAAAAATCGAGAGCATTTGTCACAAGTGGAGTATGAGCGTTTCCATCAATGTCAAAAGGAGAGATTTTTGGAAAGAAAGTTTTCATTGATGTAAAATCTAGATGAACTCTAGAAGCATTGATGTCAAACCTAGTCAACCTTAGAAGAAGCCCTAGAAAGATAACTATGTGATTAAGTGGTTGAGAAACCTAGAGGTATGGTCATGAGGCCAAAAGTTGTTTGAGGAATAAGGGCATGAAGGACAGTGTATATACAGGTAACCCACTCATATATGGATAGTCCTCTTCATGTCATTTCCAATGGTAGGTGCTACCCACATGGTCCCTCACGGTTGAAGAGATATTCCCTCTAGAAGTTGGAAGCCCCATGGTTAAGAATCCCTTAAACAGTTACAAGTCATTAATTAAAGGGTAAAACAGGTGTAACAAGAAATCATGAGTTGATGCTAAAATTAGGAAAAAGGGTAAAATAGTCATTAATTAAAGGGTAAAGTAGTTGTAACAAGAAATAGTGAGTTGACCCTAAAATTAGGAAAAAAGGTAAAACAGTTACAAGTTAGCCCCAAAAGAAGGCACTTGAAAAGTATAAATAAGACACATAGGAGTTCATTTGTTACACAAAATCAAGTGAATTTTATTTGAGGTAACCAAGGATATAATAGGTGAATTTCAGAGGAAAGATGAAGTGAAGAAGGGAGAAATTCCAAGGGGGGATGAAATCTTGCGATGATGTATTATAAGGTATGTTATTTAAAGGTCATCTTACCATTTTTTCAATAACTATTTTTATAGAATGTATCATATAGCTAAAATATGAGGTTTTTGATCAGATATATCAAGATCATACCTATGGTAAACATTTCACCTTCTGGGTCATTGTACTTTTGGAGATACACTATGTGGAAGATAGAGTTTTCGACTAGTCATGAAACTAGTCTGAAACAGGTGTTCCGGGTAAAACTGTTATAACTTATTCATAGAGGATCCAAATTATGTGAGACCAATTTCAGTGGAACGATAAAATTATCTAGTATATGTTTTTTCATGTTTAAGAATAAGATATTGAATATTGAGTGCATGGCATGTTGTACAAGTTCTCTCTCCAAAATAGGATAAAATTAAGGAAGGTTTGCCATTTTCGCTATAACATATGTTATGAGAAGTTTTAGACCCTGAAATTTTGAGGAGATGGAAGAAAGATCTCAAAGTATCTATGGTTAAAATTTTAGACCTTTATTAAATATAGGTACGAATTTATTCTTGATAAAATCCAGGGTTTGTGACTAATCCAAAACTAGTCTCGCGAGACTGAGGTAAAGTTTGATGGAGATGATATTGTCTTTTTGTTGAGGCTAAGGAAGAGCTACAGGTCTGTAATAATGTGTTGTTGCAATTTTTTGGAATGACATTTCTTGAATTCATAATTCAGGGTAATATTGGTATGCTAGGTTTTTATTGTTAAAACTTAATGAAAATGATTGAAGTTTGTTTTACAATATTCTTTAAAGATGAACAAAAAGGTATATTATATTCCTTTGATAATGTAATTAGTTTGTTTACAAGTATGCTCGAAAGGTGGAGTATATATGTGAGACACTCCAATGGTGGATTCTACAACTACCTCATTATGGAAATAGGGGTTAAATTCAATAGAGAAACTCAGTGTTACAGAGATGGAAGTTGGATAGTAGAATGCACGCATAGGAAAATGTAGTAGTTCCCAAGTCTTGGAATCTTAGAAATTGGAAGTAATTGTAAGTCTCCCACACCTTTGATTGATTTCAAATGCATGCAAGATATCTTCCTTAGCCATGTAATTTGATATTGTACTTGTGTGTGTGTGTGTATGTGTATTAGAGTTGAAATTTTTTGTTATTTTTCTTTCAAAATTACCCTCTGACACATTCACATAATCATTTTTTTTTATTTTCCATTTCAACGCCCAGGGAAAACCCCCAATTACTTCCCCTCATTTCGAGGATGGTACCCCAAGTAAACCATAGAATCTTCAAGAAACAAGGTTTTTCATCAGAAAGGATTGAATACATTGCAATAATATACTTGTTATGATCTCAAACATGTCACTTGCAAAAATTATTCATGTGTGGGGAGGATAACAACATTCCTCAAAAGAACCCAAAATACACCCAATTGGCACATGCACACAATCATTTTCAACACTATTTTTCAAATTAAAATTATAACCCTTGATATTCCAAGTGTTTACAAAAAAATTCCAAGGATGCCAAGTTTTAATTAACTCTCAAAAATTCCAAGTCCGTTGTTAAAAACGGCTACAAATCTATGTGAATAGTGATCAAATTTGAAGGGTATATATTTACTCAACCCTTTGATGACGAAAATTGTAAAAGGTAGTTGTACTTCAATTGACAAAAGTAATCTAGGTACGCCTTTCAAACATAATATGCTGAATAAAAAATTTCCCTTCCAATTATTTAAAATGTTAAAATTTATCAACAACCATATAGATAAGTTGAAATTTCAATAGAAAATAATAATAATAATACTTTGTGATTTCAATTATAACCTTTGGTGGATTATAATAATAATAGAAATAATAATTCATAACCACTGAGCCACGTTTTCTTTGGAGGAATTTCAAAGTGTTAAAAATGACAATATAAAAATTTAGACACAAACAAAAAATCAAACTTATTAATGATTAAAAATAATAATGTTTTTCAAAGTACAACCACCGTGAATATCATAGTTAACTAATTAATGAAGATCCACCATTTGGGTTTAATGACAATAATCATAATTTGATTGATACAATCGTCAATTCGAGTGAATTGTGTGATAATTGATTTGATTAGACATTAAGAGTATCAACTTGTACTTTGAAAATCCAATGAACGATTAAAATTATAGATTTTCTCACACAAATCATCTATTTAATGGTCATTATGTTGATTATTTGTACATGAAGCATAATCATATGGTTGTGAATCTTGGCGATTACACCCGTCTAATGGTGATAAAAGTCTCAAATTATTGGAGAAGTGAGACTAATTCGAAGATTGGGAATACTTCTAGAACTCCATATGGACTTAAAACTTTTTCATTTGTTGTTCCTGTAGCATTGGTTAATTCAAAAATCTCCATAGATACATTTGTTGAAGTTCTTATTCGTTCAGTTAAGAGTTCTCCTGAAGAAAGGGAGAATATTTTTAAAGCTTATGCAAGGAATGAACAACCCACACTGGACTTATAACTTATGGTTGAGAACAAACTGAACATAGTTATGAAGGATTTAATTGATATTAAACATGATCTTCATGTTATAAACTACTCTAGATGCCAAGTTGAGATGAATAATGGAGTTAGTAGCATTATTTCATTTGCATCTAGGCATATTGTCATCATTAGAAATGATGAGGAAATGGGTGAGGCCTAAATAGAATCAGATGATATGTTAGTCATATTAAGTATTGTGTGTGAGGATGTGATTAAGAGATCTTTTGTAATTTTGATAATTCTAGGCTTTTAGCCTAATACTTTGTATATATCATTTTTAATATAAATGACTTGTGATGTTCCATTAATGAATCACCTCTTATTTGACCAATGTGTGTTCTATTTGTCTAAAGGATATTTACAAGAAATATTCATCTAAAAGATATGTTAAAAAGGAATTTTGTTTATAATTTATTTTTTTCAATGTACTTTATCCAATGTGGAATTTAATATTTCCACTCATTTAGATTTTATACTATGCTCGAAAGAAGAATTTGTTATAAGAATAAACACTTGTTCTTCAAAGAAAAAGAGAAAAAAAAAAATAGACTTTTATATGCACGTTGGGTAGGATTTTGTTTGAAAATGACAAAGGTTATTATAGACATGTGTGAAATCACAAATCACACCTTCTGCAAGTTAAACCACCCAATTTCAGTCAAAATTGAGACTAGAGTGTGAATTTACTACAAGGTATTTTTTCCTTCAAATTTACATGATTGTTTTGCTTGAGGGACATCTGTTTGTATGGTCGCAGTCTCAAAAATATCCAATCCCCCACTTCAAATTCCCTTTCACTATGAATTCTCTCAAGGGTGATGTGATGGATGGAGGATGATATTCATAAAGTTCCATAAATGGGGGAATTTTTTATGGAGAATGGAAGGACATGGTGTATCACCATTCTGCGAAGGGAAACCACTTGAACCAACGTGTTTATTTATCATATGCAAAGCAATGAATATACCCTTCTAGAAATTTATTCACAATATTATTTTTCCCATAATATTGAGTATGGTTAGAGGAATTGTAATCCAATTGAGTACCCAAAAAGTGAAATAATTCAATCCAAAAATTTATAGTGAAAATTGGATCTCTATCACTTATAATAACCTTGGGGATTCCATGTAGCTTCTGAAATATTTTCATGAATGTTATGGATATTTAAAAGGATGAGAGTGATCCAAGTGGATATCATTGGCCATCCACCTTTTCCATTGAATCAACGTTTTTGATCATGTGGTTTTGATAAACAATGATATTCACCCTTTTGATGGGGAATGTAATGTAATGCCATCTCCATTGTTAATTATATCCATCATGTAATGATTTCCTAGTGGTCTTATGTACATTTCTACATTTTTAATGCATCAGATACCATCATAACTCTATAGTTAAACAAACTTGAGATAGAGTAGTGTTGGAATGGGTGACCTATGGAGAAGTCCTAGTGTTTTACATGCCTATGGAAATTTTTAAACTCCCACATGCATCATGGGAATTATTCTCATCTCACTCTCTCATATATAATTGAGGTGAATAAAGTCCTTTGAGCATGCATGGGAGTGTGATTTAACTCTTATTGTGAACGAGTGTAGCTAACATCTCTTTCTCTTCAGAGATAAGCTACAACCATTCTACCCAGTTTTGTTTTTTACAATATTATGTTCTTCATTAATAGATGTTGGGTTTCAATGTATTCCTATGTTCTCTACTATATTTTCATTTGTATCTCATTTCATTATCAATATAATCCATATTAGTGGTATGAGAGAAATATTATCCTTGTTATTTCTCGATGCATGTCTCGAACATGGTTAAGGTATAAAGAGTTGAGTCTTGAGCTAGTTTCACTTGGGGATGACCACTCTTTCCAGCCCAAGATACCTTCTATGGAAGAATAAAAGAGAGATGACAAATCAGGAGATCATTTTAAGAAGTTTCTCGAGGAATCCCTAGTGTGACAGAGGAGTGAAATTTTGGACAACTTCACTCACATCCTTCAACGAATACCAATGGCAGTCAAGGGATCTTCAACAAGCAACAATTTTGGAGGTGTGACACCCTTCAAGGTACAAGTTAATTTTTATATCCCCTTATTTGAAGGCCATATATATACATATGATAAAAATAAATAATTGAATCTACTATAAGGTTATTACTCTATCCAATTTTTTTATGATGGTTAAAATATCACCTCCATGCTCCTTAAATCCGCTCCCAATGTCAAATCTTGGTGGGAAGGTTACTGGGAGAGGCACACCGTGGATGAATCTAGACCATTCAGGAGATAACCCTCCTAGTAATCCTTTGTCGATTCCCTCAAGGAGGAGTTATACCATGTTATGAGCTATGATGACCAGTATATGAGGTGGATGAATCTACGTTAGGAGAGAGACCAGAAAATTCCATAGTATACCAACATCTTCCATACCCTACACTCAAAGTTGGGTATTCAAGATTCTAAGAGAAACATGGTTCTGAAGTACAACAATGGCCTATATAGGAACATCCAAATAGAGATGGATTTCTTGGACATGTTCTCACTAGGATCTACTTATCGATATGTTGTCAAAATTGAGAAAAAAATTATGTAGTGAAGTATGCGAGAGTTTGGGTCTTCAAATCCACAATAACATAATGATGGAAAAAGTAGTCCTAACTTATAGAAAAAGAGACAGAGCAAGGAATTCCAACCTCAATACAACCATTCCAAGCCACAGACAAATAAGGGTAATGGGAAGATGAAGAAGGATATTGTAGTAAGTTTTCAAGAACCCTGAATTTCCTCCTATAGGAGAAGTGTGCAATTCCAAAAGGACCTTTTGTTCGAGTTGGGAGTTATTACATAAATATAGGTGATATTTATATAATAGTAAATCATTCTTCCACACAAATTTATCTAAGGCACTTGTATCCTCTTGTAGTTGTTGAATTATCTTGTATACCTTATGATCTTTCTTCCACTCTATCCTTGCTTCTTCCACACAATTAGAACGTGGAATGGAAATAGCACATAGTAAACCCTCCGTATTTTCTTCTTTCCTTGAAAGTGCATTTTCCACCATATTGTTTTCCCCTTTTTTGTAGATAATTTCAAATTGAAAACCTAGCATCTTTGTAACCCATTTTTTTCACTATTTTGAAGGTAATGATTGTTCCAAGAAGTACTTCAAGAAACAATTTTTTTTTACCTTAAGTGTTTTCCTATTAAGTAAGGCCACCATTTCTTAAATAGATGTAATATGGCCAACATTTCATTCTCATAAATTCATTTGAGTAACTTCTTTCCTTTAAGTTGGTTTCTTCCAAAGGTAAGGGGATTTCCTTATTCCATTAAAACTACACCAATGGCATGTCCTTAGGAATCACAGTCCACAATAAAGGTTTTTGTGATGTTGAGTGTGGCCAAGAAAATAATTGTACACATAGACTCCTTAAGTTTTTCAAAATATTTGGATGCTTCTGTAGTCAAATAAAATGCCTCCCTTTTTAATAATCTTCTTAGGAGTGCTACTATTTGAGTATAATTCTTGACAAATTTATGGTAATAGAATGTATTTTTTTTTTGTAAGTGAGTTTAAGAACTTGTATTACTAAAGGGGGGTTATGATACAAAAATGGGGAACTCCCTGGTCTGCCAAAAAGGAAACCAGGCCAGAGGTTCCCGAGTTGTGTTTTATGCAATAGGCAAGGGGTAGGACTGGACTGCCACCATGAGAAACCAGCCCAGTCCTACCATATCTAGTTTTGACAGTATAAGTACAATAGACATGAAAAGGATAACCAAAATAACAATAAAAGAAGCTAAGATTGACACAAGACTGACTCGACTGACTTGACAATAGACTAACCATACACTAGTCTAGGATGATGATATGTTTCTTTCCTTCATCCACCTGGCCCTTGTTCTCCTCCTTTTGGGGGACCATGCCAGTCTTTTTGATATGTGATGGCACTCCTTTCTCGTTGGTTGGTGTGATGTCCATGTGATGGACGTAGCACAGGTAGAGGTGGAATTGAGCAGCCAACAACTCCAGCTTGGATTTTTGGTCCATATCGACCTCAGTTAGCAATTTGGTAATGGTTTCCAGACTATTGAGGTGCCTCAAGACTTCGTTCAATAATTTTGTGTGATCTTTGTTGTTCTCCTATCTGGTGTCCTCCCTCTCCGAGCTCACTTTTCCAATCAACTACTTTGTTTGCCATGCCATCTCCACCATTTTATGGTAGAGGGTTTCCCTGGGATGTGTGGCTCCTGGGTCAGTTACCCAGTCCGCTTCCTGAGCCAGAGCATCCCATATCTTGCCCTTGCACTTTTCATTGATTGCCTTCTCCGTCCATGTGATGGTTTCCTTTCCTTTCAGTGCAACCATAGTATGAAAGGTGCTCTTCGCGTCTTTTTCTGCCTGCTCCATCCTTGAAACCTATCGAGGATTGTTCAGAATTTCCTTCCCCTGGGGGTTTCTTTTGTTGTTCATTCGCTTCATACACACCATCCTGTCTGGCCTATGGATGCTCCTTTGCTGCGTTCTCAACCTGTTCCTGTCTACCCTAGGGTTCCTCCTTTCCTTTCCCTTGTGTCTTTTGGTAGCCTCTACAATTGCACTCTTCTTTTTGCCTCTCTTCCTGTTGTTTATTCTCTTATTGAAATTTCCCTACTACAGTCTCATCCTTCAAATCATGGTCTTCCCGTAGAGGTGAAACTTCCCATCCTTTTTCCCCATCACGGTACGTATGATCATGATGAATCGACTATTATTCCTGTACTGGCCGTTGCCCCTGCTCACTTGATATCCTACTGGAAAACTCCCCATACCTAATCCTTGGCGTGGTGGATTGCTACTGGTCTATGTCAATCCCTCCTTACATCATTATTTTCCTGTTGTTTGTCATCGATACTTTCCCACGGGCTTTCCCCACAAATCTTACTGTTGACACGACCTTGTTGCCATACCCTCACCTGTTGTATAATTTGATCTGACATCATGATTAGCAGTCGAGTGTTGGGTTGTCATATCCTTCCTGGGTCCTTCGAGCCTTTCGTTGAGCCTTTCGATGTCCTCCTCAATGTTACCTTCCCTACTTAAGCTATTGTCCCGGTCTTTTGTCGCTAATTGGGTGCAGTTTGTTCTAAATTTTCCTTGTGGGATGTTGATCCAGGTAGTATCTAGTTCTGGTCCTTCCTTGCTAACCCCCTTGTTGGAAATTTTGTCCGCCAGGCCATTTGCTGACCTGCGTACCCAATGCAACTCCACAGTGTTAATCATTTGTAGATGCTCCTAGATTTTTTGTAGGGAGTGTGACAAGCGCCAGTGTTTTTGAACCTTTCCCACTCTGGTGTTGCTTTGGAGTTTCTTCACTGTGTTGATGACTAGGGTGGAGTCACCTTCCACGATAGTGTTGGTCATCCTTTCTCGACTTAGAATTTCGAGACCGAGCTCCATGGCTCCAAATTCTGTGTGTTGTTGGTTGAGTTTCCCATGCTCCTAGCGTACAACCAGATTATGTTACCCCCACTATCTCTGATCACCCCTCCCATTCCTTTCATTCCTGGGTTTCCTTTTGTTGCCCCATCAAAATTTAACTTGAGGAACCCTGTCGATGGAGGTGTCCAGTTTCTCTCTCCTAATTGGAGTTTCGGTGGTCGCCCTACCTATGTGTTGTTGTGCCCATATTTTAGGTGAAAGTTTTCCAGGATTTGGGAGTCCTAACCTATGAGTTGCACTCTTTCAGTCTGGAAGTTGTGACTCTGCACCATTTCTCGGATTTGTGAGATTATTTCTTCCTTGAGTTTCCCTTCTGGGAGGCTTTCATTCCTGAAGATGAGTCAGTTCTTTTCTTTCCATATTTCCCATATGATCATCCCTGGCATGAGGTTCCAGTAGAGCATTACCATTTCATTTTCGATGTAACTCTCATTCCAATTATTGATGGTTGCACTGATGTTATCTCGAGTCCTATTCTACTGGTGAAATATGCATGCCCCCTAGTCCCATATCTCTGTTGTGTAATTACATTCGTCGAGGAGGTGATTCATTGTTTCTTCCTTCGCTTGACAGAGGTGGAATCGTGATGGGCCTATGAAACCTCTTTTTCTTAGATTTTCCTAGGTTAGAATTAGGTTGTGGAGTACTAGCCATTTGAACATTTTGATTTTTAGCCATTGGGGGCTACCCCAAATCTTTCCCTACTATTGTGCCGGGTCTTCTTGGTCCTGGTCTGTGTTGTAATTCCGAGATTATTTTAAGTTGAATTCCCCTCCATTTTTCCTACCCCATCTTATTTGGTCCTCTTCTTCTCATAATACTATTTTCCTTTTCCCCATTTCCTCCTCCACCTCTTTCGTTATTGTTGTGATCTGATCTTTATTTTGTGGATTGAATTTGTCCCAGATCCTCCATCTGTCACGTTCATTTTCTTGTTTCTAGTAGTGATGGATTTTGATTTTCCCTTGCACGATCATCCCCTATTGGAGTTCCTCCCTATCTAGATTTTCCATTCTGGGTTCCTGTTTCTATACGTTCTCCCAGAATCTAGTTGTTTTACCATTCCTCACTTCCTAGAAGCTGTGTTTCTAGATCCATGTTTTGTTGCGCCAGTCTAGATTCCACATGGTTGATACTTTTCTTGTTCTCATAAAATGAATTTTATCCTACTCGTTGATGTTTGTGGCATACTTGGCCTTCCAGAGGGTTTCCCATGGTGTTGATTTTTCTTTGACCCATCTCAACTAGAGTTTCGCCCCGTAGGCTTCGTTGGTTACTTGTGGGTCTTGTAACCCCAGACATCCTTTGCATTTTGGTTTGCAAACCTTCTCCCAGGCCACAAGGGCCCATTTTTTCTTTCTTTCCGCTCCATGCCATAGGAAGTCCCTATGGATGGCTCTTAGTTTTTGGAGTATTCCTTTGGGAGCGGGAAACACTGGCATCATATAGGTCAGAATTTCTTCTAGAACCACTTTGGTCAAGACAAGTCTCCCTGCAAGGTTGAGGGATATGTAAGTCCAGTTTTTCACCCTCTCCTGTAGCTTGTTGATCACTCCTTCCCATGTTTCCATTTTTCATGATATTTCCATCAAGGGAATTCCCAAGTATTTTGTTGGCAGAGTTTTGCGTTCAAACCCCAAAATGTTTGCCAGGTTCCTTTGAATTGTCGGGTTGGTATTGAAGAAATATATCATGTATTTGGAGTGATTGATATTCGCTCCCGAGGCTTCCCCAAACTCTTCTAATATTATTTTATATTCTTTCTCTTCCTTGACCGTGGGTGTGCCATGGATTAAGGTGTCATCAACGAATTGTTGATGCGTGGAGGTAGGGCAATTTTTGAAAGGTTTAATGCATGTTATTTCTCCTGCTGCAGTTGTGCTTTTTATGCTTCTACCGAGTCCTTCCATCATCAGAATGGACAAGAAAGGTGATAGCGGGTCACCTCGTCTAATGCCTATTGAATGCCATAAGGGTTTGGTTGGGGCTCCATTGATTAACAACAAGTAACTTGTCATTGAAACTAGGCTGACAATCCAGTTGATCTAGTGTTGCGCAAAGCCAAAATATTCCAGAGTCTTGACCATATAGTGCCAGGTAATTTTTTCATAATCCTTTTGTAGGTCAAGTTGGATTATCATCCCCCGTCTCCTCTAGGTTTTTAGCATGTGTATCAGTTCATGGGCATGGATGATGTTGTCCAAAATTTGTCGCCTTTCTACAAAACCCGCATGTTCCTGGGAAATCAATGACGGTAGGAGAGGTTTCAATCTGTTAGCTATGACTTTGGAGATTATCTTGTAAACCACATTGCATAATGCTATGGGTCTGTAGCGGTCTGGGTTCTGGCTTCATTTTATTTAGAAATTAGAGTAATCATTGTGGAATTTAGCACTTTCAAAATGGAGGCCGAGCGTCTGGAGTCTTCCACCACCCCATAGGCATCATGTTTGACCAATTCCCAGTAGACTTTGATTAATTCCACCGTGAAACCATCTATACCTGGGGCCTTTCCATTGGACATTTCCTGGACCACTTGGTGAATTTCCTCCTTAGTGATGGGTTTGTTTAGGTTGATATCGTGTTCCTCTATAACTAGCCTGGGGATGTGTTGAGTTATCCTTTGTATGGCCTCCATTCGATCTTGGTTGGGTTCTTGGGCTATCCCATGGAAGTGGTTTACCAGTATATTTTCGATCTCCTTGCGGGACTCTCTCTCGATCCCATCCTGATCCCGAATTTTTAGGATTTTGTTGTGGATTCTTCTAGCCATGATGGTTCTATGAAAAACCCTGTATTCCGCTCTCCTTCCTTTAGCCACCTGATTCTGGATTTTTGGCGCCATAGAGTCTCTTCCTACTAGCATCTTGCTTCCCATTCCTGGGTCAGTTGGATCTCTTCCTTTTTTATCTCCTCTATATAGCCCACATCTATGCATATTTCATGGAGTTTCCTCATTCTGTCTTCAATAATTCTTTTTTCTTGGTTTATGTTTCCAAAGATTTCCTTGTTCCACTCCTTGAGTTTTTGTTTAATGTACCTGAGTTTCTTATAAATTTTGAACATCCTTGTCCCTTTCTTAGGTTGTGGCTCCCTCCACCATTGGCTAATGTTCTCCTTGAAGGTGGGATGTTCAAACCAAAATTTCTTGAATTTGTTTTTCGGTGTGGTTTGGAAGTTTGCTTCCAGTTGGGCTGGCTAGTGGTCAAAACCCCCCCAGGGAAGGATCCTACAATCTAAAGTTAAACCATGTAGGATGATGGATTCCGACACCAGGAATCTATCTAGCCTCATCGTTATATGATGTTGATTTATCTGTTTGTTGTTCCATGTGAACTGACCATTACTGGTTTTGATGTCCACCATCTCCACTATGTCAATGAAAGATGAAAAGTATTCTTCATCTCTATCCAGTTTCATGGTGCCTCCTTTTTTCTCCACAAGTGTCATGATGATGTTGAAGTCCCTAGCCAGGATCCAGTGGAGGTTGTTGTAACAAAATTTTAGGTTTTCTAGGTCTAGGGTCATTCTTCTCTTTTCTTCCAACATCTAGGCACCATACACATTGGTGCATAGAATCACCTCTATGTTACCTATGATTTTCATGTTAACTGAAAGTGTGTATATGGTGGCTTCGGCTGCTAGTAGATTCATCACTTGTGGGTTCCACAAAGTGATAATACCACCTACCATCTGTTTTCCTTCGACAACCAATGTATTGTACTTTCTCCATTGTTTTTTGTTGATTGTTTTCATTCTATCTACAGTACACTTTGTCTCTTGGATGAAACAGAGGTCTGGTTGTTCCTTCCTCAGTTTGTTTTTAAGGATTCTTTGTTTTCGTGCACTGTTTAGGCCTCTAATATTCCATGTTATAATCTCCATTTAAACATGTGGGGGGGGAGTTGGGAAAGAGCTTCTTGATCTTACCTGAATTTATCAGCAGAGCTCCTAGTTCCTGTAGGGCTACGTTGTTTGTTTTCCTTCCTTTCTTCCTTCACATCTACTTGGGTGAGCGTTGTGGTTGTCCCTTGCCTGCTTTGATTCCTAGGTTTCCTATCTCCCCGTGTGTGCGCTTGAGCCCTCTGAATTTTTCTTCCTCCCTTAGGAGGAATGGGTATTGGATACGGTCTAGTTGCTCCATTGGTACATTGTCTATACCCTGCCTTTTCCATTGCTCTAGTATGTTCCAGAGATATATTCCTTCCCTTTCCACAATATCTCTGAGGTCAGTATATTCCGTGCCTACCTCACTTAGTGTCATTTCCACGTATCCGTCTACCTCCTGCATGGGTGTGTTGGCATCTCTGGTTTCTTTGTCCATAGGAGTTGCGCTACCCCCCTGCTCCATCTTATTGCTTGGATTGTTTGTGTTCTCATTTGTGGCTTGGTCCTTAGCTTCTTTGGCTTTTTCCTTTTCCTTTCCTCCTTCTTCCCCTTTGTAAGTTTTTTCACCCCCTTACATTCTAGTCCTGGCTTCCAGATTGCTTCCCATTGGGGTTTTACTTGGTTTCTTGTTTGCTTTGTTTCTGTGGTTCGGCTTGATAAACCCATCCTCATCCTATTGTATTTTGGTGTTTTCCGCTTCTTGTTTTTTATTGAGAGGGCATTCTTTGAATAGGTGTCCATGTTCATGGCATCTTCTGCATCTGAATGCGATATGTTCATAATCAATGCTTTGTATCCATTCCTCGTCCCTGAATTCCAGGCTTATGGCTTCTGGGAGTGCCCCCGAAACATCCTTCTCTATGAAGATCCTTGCATAGGAGGTATATCTCCCTTTTAGGGTTGCTTCCAATGTCTTCACATATTTTCCAAGTTTGTTCCTAATTGCTTCGAAAGTGGAGGGTAGCCAGTAGTCTAGCTACAGAGAGTAAAGCCACAGCCAGACGAGTACATTCTTGAAGGTTTCTTTCTCTGGTGAGAATTTTTCCTTCCATGGCCACATGTACAGTCCTGCTGAGGCGTGGAAGTATGCCCCCCCTCAAAGACTTTATCCCTATCCTCCAAATTCATGAATATTGTTGTGAAGAAGCCTTTCAAACCCTGGTGTTGTTCCACTTCCCCTCTTGGCTTCCAATGATATTTTATCCAGCTGCGCATTGTTATTTTTGTGGGCCACAAACCCATGAACTTGCAAATTAGTGCATGCATCTTCATCTGGTTCCAGAAGAGTTGCGTTTGTGGATATTCCAGTATTACCTTGGGTATTAGTGTTGTTTTAGGTTTACACGGGTTGTGCCCTTCTACCCCATTGGGGTTTTCTGGTTCTTGCGCTTCATTATGGGTTTCTCTTGCTTCTTCCCCCATGCAATCCCTTTTTCTCGGGTTTCTTTCCTGGTCTTTTTCCTGTCCTGAACCCGAGGTGCTCATCATTGGTTCCTTGAAACCTCTGTCTCATGGGCCTTTCCCCTTGTCCACCACTACCTTCTTGTATGAGGGGGTTCCATTACTTCCCCCTTTGGTAACTATATTGCACTCTGTTGTGTCTACGACTGTCAAACCCTAGCTTGCTCAGGTTTTCCTAGTCTCCTCTCGGATCAATTTTTCTTCAGTTAAGGCCATGTAACCTTTATGGTAATAGAATGTCAATCCTAATATTCCTCTAAGATTTTTTAAGCTTTTAGGAATTGGTCATTCCATCATCATTATTTTTTTCAGGGTCCACTTTGACACCTTCATGAGATACAATATGACCCAAATATTCCACTTCTTGAACCGTAAAGGCACACAGGGAAGGATTTGCATATAATTTTTCTCTTCTAGTAGTTTAAAGAGGATGTCAACATGTTGTACATGATCTTCCCAAGATTTTTTGTAGATCAGTGTATCATCAAAAAATAGTATTGCAAATTTTCTAAGGAAGGGTTTGAAATTAGAATTCATCAAGCTTTGAAATGTTGAACATGCATTATTAAGGCCAAATGGCATCACCAAAAACTCATAATAAACTTAATTTGTTGTAAATGGTTTTTTGGATATGCCTTATTGCCTCATTCTGATTTGATGATATCGAGAATGAAGATCCAACTTAGTAAAGAAAATTTCTCCTTCAATTTCATCTAATAATTTATTAATGATAGGAATATGAAACTTATCTTTAATGGTTGTTTCATTGACCTGTCTATAGTATGAACAAATACACCATGAATATTGATATTTTTTAACCATTACTACCATCGAAGAGAAATCACTTTTTCTAGGTTGAATGATTCTAGCGCCTAACATTTCTTGAATGATATACTCAATATCACTCTTTTGTGCATAAGGGTACCTATAAGGCCTAATATTAGGTGGTACACTTCCCTATAATCTTGGATGTTGCTATCGATTAAAGATTAAGGTTCCCCATATCCATTTTGTTTTCGTCCTCTGACTATGGTGGTTCATGAGTGTCCTCATTCATGTATTCCTCATTATTTGGGGGGTTTTGGTTCATGGTATTCCATCTCTTTGCATTTTCCACTGCATTCCCTACTTCCTTGATAATTGAAGGATTGTGTTTATGTCTCGGTTCCTTGAAAATGGGTTTGTTGGGATCCTCCCCCACTTGTGAGAGTGCTTCATAGTTGTTACTAGTTTTGATGTTGTTATTACCTTGTGGAGCGACTTAGCGATGACCCTTTCTTCTCTGATTTGTGACCTATTCAAAATCTGAGAAACATCTCTTTTATTTTGGCTTGGATATGAGGTTGTCTTCTGGTTCAAAGGGTAGTCCTTGAAAATGTGACCATGTTTGAACATTTTCTGCAGTGTAATGGAATAAATTCATAGTCAATGGTTTACTACCATTCTTCATCTTGTTAACTCAGGAAAACAAATTTCGACAGGGGCTTGGTCAGATTGATATAGACAGAGATATGAGTGTAGGATGTGTAGCAACCCTGCTTCGTGAGCTCATATATCTTGACAAACTTCTCGAGGGAATTTGTGATTCCTCCTAGGATCTTTCGCTCCCAAAATTTCGAAGGGGAGGGAATATAGAAAAATCCAAACTGGGGTAGTTGTGAAGTCTTATTTGTCAGGGATAAATCACTCCATCCAAGGTTGAAAGTAGAGTCTTGTGAAGTTAAAAAATATACAACCCATTTCCAAAAACCTTATCTTTGCCCTCCAAATTGGAGAAGGTTGTTGTGAAGAAACCCTTTAAGCCTAGCTTGGGTTCAATTTGGTGTTTGGGTTTCTAGTTGTGATATTCCACCAAACCAAGGCTTTTTGAGTGGGCCAAATGCCCATAAACTTCACAATGAAAGTGTGGTCCTTCATGAATTGGATATATGTGCCTATCTTGGTCGAGTTGATCTCATATCATGGGTTATGAACATCCTTTGGAATGCATCCACTGGTTCCTATATTTTGTTTTGGCTTTGATCTTGATGTTCCATTATCAATGGTTTCACCTATGTCTGGTTTCTTGCCCTCTCGTTGATCAAGAGTCTTCGATATAAAGTCATGTTTGCTTGATTAATTTGGATTTTAGTTGTTGAGATTTGGTCCTCTAGTGACCACAACACCACTGTAGGAGGGGGCGACTCCCGCTCCTCCTCCCGACACCATGAAGATGAATCGGTTCACTTGCAAAGAAGTCGTTAGAGTCTCCAAACCCTAACCTTAGTAGAACTCCTCTTTGTGAATGTTCTATGTATTGCTATTGTTTCTATATAACATCATTAAAATATTTATATGTCACCCATGGAAATGGAACACACACATCCATTAAAATTGGAGCATGAAAACATTAAATATGTTATAGATGAACGCCAATAAACGTTGATAAACAATTATATAAATATTTAAATAAATTTAAAATTACTATACTTTAACAATATGAATTAATCCATATCTTTACAACTATGGATTACATCCTTGGAATGCTAATGAAATCAACCTTATGTGTTTTTAACTCCGTACAGGTAGGGTCGCGATGGTTGGGACCGTCGTCCACTCAAACGATATCATATAAAAACGCGCCGGTGACATTCATTTGTGCATCCACTTTCGAGCTTTCGGCCGCACGCTACCCAGTCTTGCTATTCTCATTCCCAGGACATATTGCTCATTATCTTTCCTGTGGATCTCTGAAAAGAATTTGAGCAGAGCAGTAGAGATGGAGGGCAGTAAGGTTCTGGCAACAGAAGCGAAGGAAATTGCAGAGGAAAAAATTGTTACAGGTGATGATGTTTTAGGTGCAATGAAGCTTGCATTGGAGGCCCGGCGTTTGTATCCTCGCCTAGAAGGCATTGACCAATTTATCTCAATTCTCGATATACTTGTGGTGGCAGCGGATTCTAAGGATTACAGTGGAAACAAGGACTATTATAAGATTTTGCGTGTTGATCGAAATGCTGAATTTGACGTAATTAAGAAGCAGTACAGAAAAATAGCGCTCAACGTGCATCCTGATAAGAACCCATCCGTAGGAGCGGAGGAAGCGTTTAAAATGGTTTTAGAAGCTTTTGAAGTACTTTCGGATAATCGCAAGAGACAAATGTACGATCAAGGAGTGTGGCGCGGTCTTTCGGAGATATCAGAGATGGATGCTGAGAGTATATCCAGTAAAATGAAAGAATTTAGGGAGGAGTGGGAGAAAAGAAAGATGCAGATGTCAAAGGAGGATGCTGAGGAGTTACAGAGGGGAATTAATAGAAAGAGGGAGGCTTGGAAGATAAGACGGACGCAGATGTCAAATGAGCATATTGAGAGTTTACGGAGGAGAATTCAACAAGCGGAAGAGGGATGGAAGAAAAGAAGGACGCAGATGTCCGAAGACGATATAGAGAATTCACGCAGGAAAATGAGGGACGAATGGCAGAAAAAGAGATCGCAGAGGTCAGACGAGGATATTCAGAGATTACAGAGGAAAACGAAAAATGACAGAGAGGAATGGGAGAAAAAGAGGTCCCAGATGTCACAGGAGGATATTGAGAGTTCACGGAGGAGAAGGGAAAAGGCGAAGGAGGAATTTGTGAAAAGAAGAATGGAGCAGAAAATGGCAAAAGAAGCCGAGGAAGAGGAGAAAAGAAAGTTGCAACCAAAGATCAAATTTGAAGAGTAGTATTTTCTAGTAGACCGTTTTCAATATACAACTGCTACATATTAATGTACTTTTTGCTAGTGACCAACCAACTCATTGGATATTTTTAAATATTACTGTCATGGATTAATAT
>SNQJ01S0035045.1:28781-55377 GCA_010110895.2 Picea sitchensis
TGTTTAATGATGATGGTTGCCTCATGGGACTTAAGTATAGTTTAATGCCTTGCATGGCTTGTGAGTATATCTCTAGAACTTATGATTGACTGTTGATAGACATGAAACTATAGATTTAATATAGTTCATGAACTAAATCAAGAAGTGTAACCCCTAATATTCAAATTTACGTTTATTTGCAGAAAAGCATGAGTCTTATCTGTGTAAACAAAACAGCTTCAACCTCACCCTTCTATAGATTTAATATAGTTCATGAACTAAATCAGGAAGTGTAACCCCTAATATTCAAATTGACGTTTATTTGCAGCAAAGCATGAGTCTTATTTGTGTAAACAAAACAGCTTCAACCTCACCCTTGACAGCACACAAATGTCCCAGAAAATTTGCTTGATTCACATTTTCTAGAACTTAACTTTGGAATGTCGAAGATCCATATAATAATTACGAAAATACATTGAAGTTCTCAAAGTCCTGCTTGAAATTGGAGAATATTGCAGCAGGTCTCTTAAATTAAGACAGGCTACTTACTTCATCAAAATTGCCTGCAAAATTTTACAATATGCTTTTAAACATGGAAAATAGTCTGCTTACAATTTTCTAGTCTTGCTGGAAGTTGCTACTGATCATGGCCAAAGTTCGAAACATGATTCAACTTTCCCGAAATCGCTTTCAAAATTTTCAGACTTTGAATCGTGGCTATTTTCAGCAAACTTTGACAGGGTTCTAAACTTCTAGATTTAGATGTAGGTCATTTATGGATTTACATGTTTAAAAGGAATATATGGATTCCTATCTTAAGTTCAATCTACCCTTTGAGAAAATAGATTTTAGTGCAAGAACAATGGCATGGAATCCAATGGACCTCAATGTCTCTGAGTTAAAAGGAGACTAAAGTTTGAACGCTGAGTAACACCTACACAAGTAATAAAAACCCCAACTCTTCACGAAAGCATATAAAAATTAAAAGCATGGCAACTGGAGTGAAACAACAATTGTGCTCGAATAGGCAAGGCATATTCAAGGCAAATTAATCAAGTAGTAATTTCAGAGGGTTTGTTTGGTGATGCTACTAATACTCACCCTGTTTAAGCGAGTGGCATTGATCCTCTGAATCCAGAGGCCATACATGTCCCATTTCTTGTTACGGTGGTCCCTATAAGAGAATTGGAGAGCTTTCTCCACACATTTTCTGGCAACGCAGATGCAGTTCTTGGCCCTTCCACGGAACCCCTTGGCCAACTTTAGTATTGATCCTCTTGCATCTTCTCTTATCTCCTCCGGGCTCCCCTCCTCAATGATAAAACTTGTAAATTTCGGATATGTACTAGAACTAGGAAGTTATAGCTTGAAGACAAATTTGACAGCAAACAATTTTTTTAAAGCTTGAGCCCACTCTTAAAACGCGTCTGAATTTAACTAACACGTGGTAGCTAATAATATTAAGAGGAACACGCGTATCTAATGATATTATTAAGAAAAACAGGACTAGATAATAATATTATTAAGACGAAATATAATAATAATTACCGCTAATGATGACAAATAGGTGTGTTAAGCAAAGAAAGCATATACGTGGAGATCGCTTAAAGAGATCATTTGATACGTGGAAGCGCCGTGCCACTAGTTGATTTTTTTGCAGCTTAAGAAACGAAGGAAAATATACTCAGCCAAGGAATCAAGTAGCGAGGAATTTAGGGCGCAATAAGGAGGCGGACGGGTGATTTACTGGTGCTCTGCATACTCTCCACTGCTTAAACCATCAAGGCGAAGGCACACACGATATTTGATCTTGTGGTAAAATATCAATATCCAGCAACTTAATAAATCGTTAATAAATATTGAATTTATTTAGTTTGGTTTTGGTTACAGTCAGAGGTAATTTCCTTCAAACCCAATTTTATCTCCACCATAAAATTCTACTACATTGTTCTAAAATGACATGAATTTTTTTCACTGGTCTGGTGCCTAATAATGGTCCTAAGGGTTGAGCTATGAACAAACCAAACTTGAACATACCTAAGGGAGCACTATTAACTCTTTGAACTCTGGTGGGAGAGGGATTCTCAGAGACATTTCATGAACATGCAGTGCAGATTGTTATGTGGATCCTATAAAGGAGAGAGATAAATAATTTGTCCAACCAGGCAGAATTGTTGGTTGCCAAAATTTGATGCAATATAAGTAATGGAAAGCCAAATTTCTATGCACTGCTTTTATTTTTGGTGTTGTTTTTGAAACTCTTCTTAATGAGGTTTTGTTTCACATCCTCTTTATTCCACACCAGCTTCTTTTTTTCACTTTTTAGTCTTAATATGTGTCTCATCAATGGCTATTCGTAAGTGGCTTTCGTTTCAAACCCTGGAAAATCTACATCTTGAATTAGAGTTAACATTCTTGTCAATGCTATTAAGTCATTTATGCAGTCTGACTTTGCTTTGAATCCTCTTATTTCCATGTTATTTCTTTTGTTATTACTATTAATGTTATTGTAGTTACCAGCGGTCTTGGTTCTGATTGTTATTGTACTTCCCAACGGTATGTGCAGGAATATCTTGGTTCTGATTGTTATTGTAGTTCCCAACGGTCTTGGTTCTGATTGTTATTGTACTTCCCAACGGTCTTGGTTCTGATTGTTATTGTACTTCCCAACGGGATGTGCAGGAATATCCGATTGTCTTCTCCCACTGGGCCAAATATTTTTTGGCTGAGAAAAGCATGAAGATAATTTTCCAATGGAAGATAAAATTATGAGGCTTACCCATGCAATTTTGGTCATTCTCACATAGGATTTCAAATCCCGTAGCGGATCTTATTTTTCATGAGTTTGAATAGTTTTACAGCCCTTGGTTGAAGAAGCATGTCTGCCTTAAGGTGAATCTCTCAATGATTAAGAGAGAATGTATGCTGATTCAAGTCAGGGAAAAATATTTTGTCAACTAGTTTAATATGTAGATCTACCTCAAGCTCATCCCCATAATCTCAAGGTCTTCCAGCCAACTAGAGTCCTAGACTACTCGTGACATCGAGGGAGTATGGACTTAAGCGGTCTAAAATAATCTGTAGGACAATAAGACCGAAGGTTTTCACAAGGGCTCGACCTCTCAACCAACTAGCTCCATGTCTCCAACGCTGTTGTTTGTATTGTCATTATGCTACTAATTCTAGTGAAACTAGGTGAGATTGAGACACATCTAGTTCTAGATCTAGCATCCTTATGTTCGTGGAATTGAGCTAACCCTTGATGGCCGTTATTTCTTGCTTATATCTCTGGAAAGAATAATGATGCATTGTTTATGTTCCACTGAGCTCGAGTTAGATGGCGTACCTGATCTCAGATTTTTTTTGTGTCAGTTGTTTTTATGAAGATCGAGTATGTGATCCGAGCTCATTCGTTGTATGTATTGCTTATTTTTTTATACATAAAGTTGCATATACTATTTATTTTTTTATACATAAAAATAAAACATAGATGCAAGGGAAACAACCGGATCGGTGGGATTAAAAGATATCAATAAGTTGCACTCTCTTGATAGAGAAGGTATCGTCCTTTGAGACCAATACAGATGTGACATCGTGAAATATGATTTTCCACCATTGATTCAAGGAGTCTTAAGGACATCTCTGCCACTAACTAAATTTACTGTGTCATCTAGCCACATAGTTTATTTATTATATCATCTAATGCTTGAGCCATAGGATATGGATGACATCCCAACTTTCATGATCCGCATGAAAGTTACACCGATTGATAGTGACAATATCATCCTTCGAAGACTCAGACATTTGGCAATGGAATACGATTTAACCGGTGGTGGCTGAGTAAGAAGATATGGACATGCTCATAGCTTCTAACTTAGAATTGTTGGAGGTATTAATTTCTACCTACAAACAACCACCAAACTTCGAGAGAGCTCCACGGACATCCATCGACGCTTCTAGATATTTTCGCTGCGAGAACTCTAGATTTTCTAGAGTCTTCTAAAGCCTGTATAAATACGAGGAAAATGTAATCGTGTTAATCAATTCAGCAATACAATTATCTGTTTGTTATGTCTGTGTTTTTTGTGCTTCTGCCCCCTTCATTTGGTATCAGAGCTTGGAATTGGGCTCACTCCCTCACGGGAGGGCCCAAAATCCTGAGAGGAGTCGCCCAACAACAAAGAGAGAAGCCTACTTTCCAAAAACAAATGTCATTACTGAATTCCTCGTGAAATTCTGAGAAAAATGAGTATAAACTTGACCATCTTCTGAACCAGTGCTTAAAGGCCCCTTTCTCCATGCATAACAAGACTATCAGTATCATACATGAAAAATTGGTCTAACAATTTTCATACATAGAATTTTTACACAAAATAGACATCACCATCATATTCCTCTCGAAATTCTAAGAAAAACGAGTATAAACACCCTATACTTCCCTCAAAGTACTCTATGTCATGCAAAACTGTATGCAGTACCTCTCTTTGGAATGCATTTCCATGTCTTGAGTGTTGGTTTTTGTGCCCATTAAATAAGCATGGGTCAGCCAAACCACCAACCAAAATCTTGGGAAAAATTGGTTTAATATTAAATATAATATTCAATGTTAGTTATAACAACTAACATGCATGGTGTATTGGTAGGAGGATTGTGGTTAAGAATAAGGAATATTATTTGGAGTATTTGAATATTCCTCCATAGGTCACTGGTTCTATTCCATTTGACCTCCAGCACATTTTGATTTTCCCTAAGCCATCATTGGCCAATCAGAGAATGCTATGCGACACTCTTTTATTGGTCCACTTGTCATGCTTTCACTGGTCCACCTGTCTACCACCTATACCTTTATGGATATGCCACTTGGATACCAAATGTACCTATCACATCATCTTACAGATGCCACATCATCTGTATGAATGACAAATGACTTTTTGTTTTGGTCTAAATGGACCCTCAAAAATGCCATTTTTGGGTGACACGTGGCAGCCTTTCATGTTGCCACGTCACCATGCTGACATCATTTATCATTTGTATGGCCTCTACGGACAAGACACATGGCAGCCTATGGGTTTGCCATGTGGCACCCCTCTTTGACTTTTTCCTATTTTGACCAAACTTTGACCAACCATAACGTCTTCATACGAACTCCATTTGTTGGAAATATATCACTGAGTTCTACACAATGAATTTTTTTTCGATATCCTTTTTGGATATCAATTTTTATCATTTATATCCTCCTGGATCACTTCGAGATTTCAGATCTTCTTGGATCACTTTTCTTACTGCAAATATTTTAACCTTTTAATCATGCTTGAAAAAGTAATCAAAATATAGAAACTTACCTCTCATAGTTGCACTCATATTGTCCCACCTTAAAATATTCTCTTTTCTTGTTCTTCTTCTATTTCTCTTCAATTTTTTCCATCACATATATGGACAATTGATCATTCTTCCACAAACAATCTTCAATATCACCGCACTTGAAACACTAGTGATTTATTTTGGTCCACTCAATCAACTTTTCTAGGTCTACACTTTCAAAATATATAGGTAACTTCATTTGGGGTTTCTTTATTCTCTTCATTACATTAATTCATTTTCTATAAACATAAATTGTATCTTCTTCTTCATTGATTTAACCTTTTTTTATATGTCTTTTTTTGCTAATTTTCATTATGAAGCCAAATTTATGGCATCCATCATTTTCATCATTTTTTTGCAAAAACACTCTAATATTTTCCAACACTTTTGAACTAACTTATTATTCTCCAGTTCTTAATCTTACTATAGGAATTCCTCTTCCCTCCATGCTATAATTTCCAATGCATCCTTCTCTTTCTCTCTCTAAAATCTTCACCACAATTTATTTTATTCTTCTAAAGTTCTCTTCTTTTTTCCCTCTTGTAGAACTTGTGTTCAAAATACTCTCATTCCTTTCCATAAACAAGTCTACCTATCACTTCACTCTTTTCTATAGTTGTCTATTACAACCAAGAGTTTCAATCTTAGGATCCACACACTCCTCTTCTCAAATTACTTTACCTAGAACTTCATTCTTTATTAGAATTTTCTTCTACAATGGGAGTATTCAATCTTATGTTCCACTCACTATGATATCATTTTGATGTACACTTATGGCACACAAATTTAAGTCACATAGAAAAATAACTCATGACACATAATAAAACCATAAATACATTAATGTAAATATAGATTTCATACATGGTCTATTATGACAAAAAAATACAATAACGACATTTAACAATAGTGTCTACAATTTTTATTGAGCCAGTGATTAATTTTCTCGGGTCTCATTACATTCACAGACTATGGATATGTCTCTAATCCCAAGGTGACAAACACTACATTAACATGAATCAAAAGAGGGATACATCTCTTTTCTCATTCACAAACTTCATATTTATGTTCATGATCCTTAGATTTTGTCCTTCCAACTACCATAACCATCTCAGTTCCAAATACAACCCTTCATATTCCAAGGCCAAGTACACGAATTCACTAGAGTCAGAATTACATTCATTTCTCAAAATTTCAACTTTCTTATTAAAAATATGATAGAATTCTATGTGAAAGGGATAAACAAATGCACACCATAATTTATATAGGTACTCATTTGAGAAAGTGAGTCATGTTGTTTCTACATTTTCATGTTTCCAACAAAACCCATATCTTAGAAGTTTCAAATTCACCTCCATTTGCCCATATCAAATATGCCAAGTCAACAATTTTTGCATTGTTTCACTGAAATTGACCAAAATTGTCTTGTTCCAGTAAAATGCACATTCATGGTTATTTTTTCTCTAATTTGAGCGATTCAACATGAACAATGAATATTTTTTCATTCCTCACCTTTCCATATTTTCAATTTGAGCCTTAAAACGCGTTGCAAAAGTATGCAAATTCTTCCATTTTTTTACACAATGTCCAAAACAATTGTGATAAGCCTTCAATGTACACAAGAGAAGGAGATCTTTCATGATGGTTTTATATTTTCCATGTTTGGAACAAATCTCATTTCTTATATTTTCTCCATTTGTCTCCAAATGCACACAATTTACCTACAAAAATACCTTCTAAGATTGCTTTTGACATTTCAAGAAAATGCACACAGTCATAACTAAATTCCTTGGTTTTCTATTTTCCATGTTTGGAACAAAACTCATTTCTTATATTTTCTCTATTTATCTTCAAATACACACAATTTACCTACAAAGATTCCTTCTAAGATTGCTTTTGACATTTCAAGAAAATGCACACAGTCATTACTAAAGTCCTTATTGAGATCTCATTAAGTATCCAAATAAAGTTTTGAAAGATGCCCTGATTTCCATATTCAATTCTCAACAACACTTTTGATCTTGTGCCATGAATCCGATATTACATTTTATTATGCTCAAGTAAACAATTTTCCTTTATTTTCATAATTCATGTGAATTTATCCCTAGAGCTTTAAAACACATACCTATGGAAATGTGGGCATGCCCATATCTTGAAAATTTGAATGAAAGCACCTCTCACTCTTCCAAACCTATTTATTATTTCAGATGCATGTAGGATACGTTTCTTAGCCATGGATGCTCCTACATCATGTCCCCTTGTTAAATATATTTGAGCTTATGTTGAATCATTATTCTCATAGTATCTCCATATCACCTAGTGAGTAGCCTTTTCATGTGAACCCCTAGCCTCGATATCAAATTTTAGTTTTCCTTTATTTGATATTTTGTTTAGGGTTTGAAAGAAGCAAAATCATATTACATTTATTTCAATTATCTCAACAAGATCCTTTTCTTGGTATATTGACAACTTGATATGTGTCATCCTGTCATTATATCTCATCAAGATCCTTTTCTTGGTATGATGGCAACTTGATATGTGTCAACATGTCATTTGTCATTGTGGATCATAATCTAGTTCTGCATCATATGACTTTGGATGAAGCACCTTTGGTATCTTTTAGAATACTTTCATAGAGCTCCATGCACCATAAGAAAAGAACCTAATTATATGAACGATATTTAATGACATGCTTTAACAAGTTCCTAGCGAATAAATAATCGACCTTAATACTAGGTGAGTAAGAATGTGTAAGAAACATGAGTACATGAATTGACCCTAAACATGAAATGTAATGACAAATAGTACTTAACCTTGGCCATTTCAAGAGGACCTAAACTCCTAAAGCCTCTGAAGATGGTGGGAACCTATTCATGTTAATCTCCCCATTCCTTAAATGAGCATGACCAACCTAATCATGCAATGGAGATGATTCCTTTTTAGTCTTTCTATACTTAATGATTTGCTCTTTATTATCATGTTTTAAGAGTAATTTTCTTTTAAGAATTATATTTGTGAACATTATGACTTTATATATCAATTTCATTTTTTTTACCCCTTACTTATAAAGGGTGTATATGCACTTTTTATTTTGTTCCCTTTTAATATTATTTTTATTGATAGTGAAAACACTTTTTAGTTTAAATAATACATTACAACCGAAGTGCCCATAAACATTACCATTTACTTTGTGTTTATTTGTTTTTAAAAATTATTTTAATAATCATGTGGAAGTCAATTCATTTTGAATTTGTATTTTAAGTAAAATTGTAGTTTTGATTTTAAAGTAGGGTATATTATAATCATTTGGAAATCAATTTATTTTGAATTTGTATTTTTAGTAAAATTGTAATTTTGATTTTAAAATTGAATTTTAAAATTTAAAAAATAATGGTTTTGGATTATATAAAATCATTTTTTAATTGAGTAAAAATTCATTTATTTATTTTCTTATTGATTATTGGTGTGGATGTGATTAATTTTATTTAGTTTTAAATAAAATTAAAAAAATATGAAAATAATTAAAAAAAATAAAATAATATTTAATTCTACAAATTTTCTTCTTATTGATTATTTATCATTACCCAAGACACTAGAGTATTTGATCAATTAACGCTGGAGGGTGAGTGCAAGAACTTTGTGGT
Organism: Picea sitchensis; assembly: GCA_010110895.2. Classification (NCBI taxonomy): domain Eukaryota; kingdom Viridiplantae; phylum Streptophyta; class Pinopsida; order Pinales; family Pinaceae; genus Picea; species Picea sitchensis. The sequence continues at coordinate 37,763 of SNQJ01S0035045.1, forward strand.
CGAAAAAGTGGCAAGCGAATCAACAGGAATGCACATTCGCAGGAACGGGTGCATGTTTTTAGGAATGTGCACGTGTTCATAAACCTATAGGTTTGGAAGTGGTTGAACGTCTAAGAGGATTGACACACAAGTTTAGTGGCAGGAATGTGTGCATGTTCCTAAGAACGCGTGAATGTGCATGCATTCCTACTGTTAAACATTTTTAAAGGGCCACTAGGATTTATGCACATTGTGCACAAATCATGCTCGTGTTTTGACTCGTATTGAGAAAATAGAGTGGATATAAAGAGGATAAACAAAGGGAGGATCTTGCCACCGTGTCTAGATATGCTTGATTTATCTTATTTTTAACCCAATTTAGTTATTTCCAATTTAGTCTTTTTCTCTCAAGAATGTAAATTAAAAAAAAATGTAATTTTGTATTTTAATTAAAAAACCAACTTAATTTACATGCCATGGCTTTTAAATTTTAGCATATATAATAAAGTGGAACCCTAAGACAATATAAATGGATCAGAAGAAAACCAAGAAGATCAAAACCCCAACCCACCACAACCACCTAATTTAAACACTCAAATTGATGAGGGGTTGGTTATATTAAGAACCCTTGAGGAACAATTAAGGGACACTAGAGAGCCTAGTAGAGTCTCCTTGGCCACTTATTTGGACATCATTGTGAATTCATTTGCAAGTGCCCAAGGGAAATTGACCTCTATTTCTGATTATAGGGCAAGAATGTATGAGTACTTTAGCACTGGTTTGGAAAGAAACCAAATCAAAGAATTAGGCATTTAAAAACAACAAATATTGTCTATTTTTAGGGATCTTAGAAATGGATGAGAACTACCACTGACCAAAAAACACGTGTCCATTGACTGGTGCATCCATCCAGAAATTAGTCAAAACGGGATGGATAGGCAATATATGGTTTTTGATAAGCCTCCTTGCAGTAACACGGAGATGCCCTTATATTTTATAAGAAAATTATGGGTTGAGTTTATTTTGGGTAAGCATGTCAACTACTTTGACATTGGTGACTTCCAAGGGTGTGTCAAGGGTCTGCACATGACCGAGATAATGACAAGCAAGATCCCCTGTTAGTTCCTCGTTCCCTTAGGTGGAATCCTGGGGCCCCTACCCAACATCCTCCTCTCGCAGAGAGCTTGTAGTAGGTACAACTATCCATTTCATCATTGACGTGTATCCTAGTGCAACACAATAACTTTGTTACACTATCTCGGTGGGCGGTGCCTATCAATGACATTGATAGAGGGTTTGGAGATACGCATACGATATTACAGTGAGGAGAGGGCACATGGACATAGCATCCATCCATTTGAAACTCACAGATGCTCGTATTGCAGGAGACATGCTATGGGCCTGTAGAGCCCAGTGGACAACATAGCTTCATGGAGGAGGTTAGTATCTTAACCCTCTCTATGTTCTTCATCGTTATATATTTATTTTGTATTTTGTGTATTTATATCGATATTTTAACGTATGTTTTTTTGCAGTTATTATGTCTGAGCAGTAGACCCTCTACGTCGAAGGATGCATCAATTCCTAGCCCCACCATTAATGCAAAAATAGAGGAAACTTGTTCATTGGGTGCACTCCACGCACATGTATGTATCACATTTGATAAATTCACCATAGTCATTTCTTTATTTTATGGAATCCTCAAATTTTTAATGCTTGCATGCTTCTACAGGATTTGGGACTAAGTGATGTCGGTGAATGTCCATCTGGGATGGACAGGTCACCTGCATCACAGGTATCATGTGTAGAGTTAAATATCGTATAATTCTCAAATTGTTTGTGTTTATGTTTTTGAATTTTACTATTTGGTACTAATAGTTCAATTTATTAATATGTATGCAGGCTGTAGATATATTTTATAGATATAGTACTATTTCACTCCTTGGGCACCTGGGTGTTGCCTCTGGGTTACCTTTATCTAGGCCCATGGATTTGCAATCACGTGTATAGCTCTTCAGGGTCCATCATAGCCCACCCTCAGCATCAGTATTATTGCACACAACCTCAGTGGATTTACACACAGGGTACCCATCCACACAACCTGTATGCCACCCACCCCAACCACCATTTCCATCAACCCCATCGACCGATATTACCACAATAGAGGTTGTCTCAGAGAAGGTTACACAACCTAGTTCTCCATATTCTAATGAATATCCATCGAGACCTGAGATATTCACGGTGAGATAATGCATTGATGATAATTTGTATGTTTCGTGAATTTGATTTTATGCATATTTGTTTAATTTTCTTGAATTTATCCTTGTAATTGATGTAGGGTGGAATCATAGAGATATTGGGGTCACGGAGGAGGGTAACATCCTCACGATTGACAATAGCATATGTGGTGAGTTGTCATAGGTTAAATTACAAAGTATCATTTTGTATGTCTATTAACTCATTGAGGAAAAAAACTTCTAACACTATTTATTCTTTGTGCAGTCTCCAAAGCGTCAAAGCACACCTATGCCTAGAACCTCTATAGGGGATTCCTCGAGAAAGAGAAGAAAGATATATTTCCAGAATTCTCTTGATGGTAACGAGGGTGGAAGTGGTCAATGATTGACCAACTACTGCCATTTTGTATCTAGGCCACCATATGGATTTTTTTTTTATGTTAGGGCATTTGTTGTCACTTTGTATATTGGACACGAGTTTTCATTTTGTAAAAAATGTACAATTTAGACGACCTTGAATATATATCTATATCTATCTATCTATCTATCTATATATACATTTCATGGCATGTTTTTTTATGAATATCATTGTTTCTGCATTTTATGTTGATGAATATATGAATTTAAAAGTGTTTGAACTCCAAAGTGTATGAATTTTATGTGTATTAATCCATTGATTTTTTTCTAAAGTTATTATAAATACTTGCATTACACATTAAGGAATATCTTATGGTGGAAAATATTGCTAAGTTCTAAATCCATAAGCAATTAATGGTTCCCAAGTAACATTGCTTGCTAATCAACCATGTATCTCTACATCATTCCTTTTGAATTATTTGCATGAATGTTGTGGATATCCATATTCTAACTCACAACCAACAATATGGACTACCTCTTGAATTATCTCCATCTAAATCCAATGACAATCCACACTCAAATATTCGTCACTTGAAAATATTGTGACCTAAAAAATGACATATTACATTAATTTATTATAGAAATAAATTTTCCCATTTATCTTCTGCATAATTCTAAATCTCTTAACAATCTTAGCTCAATGTTCTGTCAAATTAACCTCCATAACTAGTACTAGAATTAATCATTTATGAAGATCACATAAGCAAAAATTCAATTATGTAAGTACACAACATTTGAACAACCCAAACACTTCATATCTATTTAGAATATGAAGTACATGCACCTACCAATATCTTATCAAGGGTTTTTAGAATTTGGGCTCTTCAAACCCCACCGATGGAAACCATAAGATAACATTAGCCAATAGCTCACTCCATTAGAGATCATCAACAACGTAGCATACATAATGGTATGTCCTTTTTGGAACCTAAATTTGTATCCCACACTTCCACAATATCAACTCCCTCTATCTTCTCGATAACAAGCACATTAGGTAGCACTAGTGTTTTCAAATGCCACAAAACCCTTAATTCTTCTCTTACTAGAGCTACATGATAAAAGTATTTATTTTCTCCTCTAAGTATAAGTCCTAGTATTCCTAGTCTCCTTAGGAGAAACCTTGACTCTAGACTACCCTTGACATTTCTTTGAGAAGCCTATGTAACGACCTCCTCGTTACGCCGACAACCTCTTATAACAAGTGCATTTTTTTTTTTGTGTGTGCATGTGTACAAAGGTAACAAGACATTATAGTCTACGTCGCCACATGATGACACATCATGACGCATGCAACTGCGATATCAACATAAAGATCTAGGACGCTCTTCAACATCTGCCAGTAAGAAAAACAATCAACCGACCAAATAAAAAGACTGACTACCCATCCATCCTACCCTGCAATGGTTAGGACCTCCAAGACACATAAGCAATGCTCAAGCCCAGGTTCCCATCGATTTTAACCATTTAAGTTCTCAGGGTTAGCGACTGTTCTGAGGAACATGGAGGTGTCTACATCCCGCCCGAAACAATAAGACCAAGCCTACTAAGCCAATGATAAAAACATAACCATCACGATCGCAGTCCACAAGGTTATCTACATTAAGGCAATCTGCGACAGTGAATCATTAATAACTCATTAAACTACTCATTACAGTATTGCATGGGAGGTGTACTTTTAATTCAAATTTCAAGACAATGGTAATCAATAAAGCAAGTAAGGTAATTAACACATCTTATTCCAACCTTCATTACGAGACCTGCAATGCATGTCTAAAGTGCATAATATCATTAACGTACGATCTAAATTAGTCTTGAAAACATTTCACTTCGCAATTCTAAATTACCAGTGTCAACAGGGCATCATCTAATTTGTCATTTAAAGAACATTACTAAGCAAGACTAGAATTCAACTGGATTAATAATTAAAGTAAAACTAATCATCAATCAAAATCTAACTAGTCTGTCAGCCAACCATATGCACGTCATTATAATTCAAGTATCTAAATTGGAACTGAAAGAAGCATATACTCAACACCCATAAGGATTACAAGGCAGGTTAGTAAAATAAGAATTTGTGCTAGCTAAAAAGACATTCTATTTTGTAAAGCATCACTCCTTCCACATCACCCTTTATTATTTACATGGATTAATTTATTTGCTTCCCAATTTCATACAACCACATTCAATAATACCAAAATGAGATAGACACTGGACTTTTACCCAATTTAAAATAAATTCATTTATTTTCCAATCAAATCTTATCAAGTTGTTGAATGTGCTATGAATATCATTTACTTATTTATTTTGGGCTATGCCACATAGCATCCTCATGCTCCCATGTCACATCCTCAGGACCGCACCAGGTCGAATGGACCTTTAGAATCCCTATGGCTCTATTCTGGAGCTATTTTCTTTTCCGGTCCAATATGTGCATAGGATGCACTTGTAGGACACCTTCTTCCTCCACCTGAATCACATTCCAATCGATTACATGATTAGCATCATGTATATATTTCTTAAGTAATTAAATATGAAACACATTATGTACAGTCATGGATGCAGGTAATGCAAACATATAAGCCACTGGCCCAATCCTTTCTAGGATTTCAAATGGCCCACAAAATCTGGCTACCAACTTGGCACAGTTTCCCAGCTTCAGGAAACTTCTATTGGCTTTCACTTTCAGGAAAACATGGTCGCCCACTTTAAACTATTTGTGGGTTCTTTTTTTATCAACATAACTGTTCTGCCTGTCTTGGGCAGCCTTTAAATTCTGCTTAATTTTCAGCATTTGTTCTTCCATTTCTTTGAGAAATTTTGGCCCACCTACTGCCCTGTCAACTGAATTATCCCAACTTACTGGAGTATTACACTTTCTTCCATAAAGTGCTTCAAATGAACTCATCTTCAATGATGCTTGATACCCATTGTTGTTGGCGAATTCTACCAAGTGTAGTTAGTCTTCTCATTTAGATGGTTTTTCCATCACATACATCCTTAGTATGTCTTCTATTACTCAATTCACCCGCTTTGTCTGCCCATCTGAATCAGGATGATAGGATGTACTGAAGTTCAGATTCGTTCCGAACCCCTTGAATAACCCTTTCCAGAAATTGGAGGTAAATTTCGGGTCTCTGTCAGACACAATTTTCTTGGGAATTCCGTGCAATCGTGCCACTTCCTCCATAAGATGTCAGCAACATCTGTTGCCTTGTGAGTAGTCTTAACGGAATAAAATGTGCAGATTTCGTAAGCTTGTCCACCACCACCACAATTGAATCATGTTGCTTGCCTGTTCTAGGAAATCCTATGATGAAATCCATTGTCACCACTTCTCACTTCCACTCAGGAATGGGTAAAGGCTGTACAAACCTTGTTGGGTGTCTGCGCTCATCTTTAACCTTCCAGCACTCCATACATCTGGCGATGTATTCTGCAATATCCTTCTTCATACCTAGCCAAAAGTAATGGCTCATGACCGTTTCCATAGTTTTCTGATATCTTGGGTGCCTAGCATAAGGCACATTATACATTTCATTCAAAATCATAAGTTTTAAGTCTTGGACATTAGGTATATAAATTATGTTCTTGTACAGAAGTATTCTGTCAGTTTCCAATTTATAATTCTCCACTTTCTGTGGAATCTTACTTTGTTGTAGCTTTACTACCAAATCCCTGTACTGCAAATCTATATTTGTAGCCTCCAAAATTCTACTTTTAATATCAGTTCGGTACATGCTAATGGTTGGAGCATGTAACTCGTGTACTCTCCTGCTAAGTGCATCAACTACTTTATTCTCCATCCCTTTGATATGCTTGATATCAAAATCGTACTCACAAAGAAACTCCAACCACCTACTATGTTTAGCATTCAAGGTTGGCTGATCAAACAAGTACTTCAGACCGATATGATCTATCCTCAATTTGAACCTCCTTCCCATGAGGTAATGTTTCCATTTCTTTAGAGCGTGTACTATTGTTTCCAACTCCAAATCATGACTTGCATAGTTCCTTTCGTGCTATTTTAACTTCCAGTATTCATAACAAATTACGAATCCATTCTGACTAAGGACTCCTCCCAGTCCTTCTTTGCATGCATTTGTGCACACTACAAAGTCTTCATTCGAATCTACAATCCTCAGTATTGGAGCACTGGTTAATAGTTGCTTCAATTGCTGGAAGCTTCCCTCACAATATATTGTCCACTGAAACTTCTTCTCCTTCCTTTGCAAGGAAGTGATAGGGTGAGATATCCTCGAGAACCCTGCGATAAACCTTCTGTAATAACCATATAGACCCATAAAGGATCTGACTTCTGTCACGTTCTTTGGCACTGGCCATTCTCTAATGGCCTCAATCTTCTCAGGATCTACAACTATCCCATCCTTCGAAATAATATGCCCCAAGTAATGGATCTGCTCCTAATAAAACTAGCACTTTCTCAACTTGGCATACATTTGATGCTCTCTTAGCACTTGCAACACCATCCTCTGATGTTGTTCATGCTCTTCCTCCAAATTGGAATACACCAGGATGTCATCCAAAAAGACTATGACAAACTTGTCTAGATAGTCCTCGAATACACCATTCATCAGGCACATAAAAACAGTGAGTGCATTTGACAACCTAAATGGAACCACTGTGAATTCATAGTGACCATACCTTGTTCTAAAGGTGGTGTTGTTGATGTCGTCATATTTTATTCTTACATGGTGATATCCTGATCTAATATCTATCTTCGGAAATATCTTCGCATCCTTCAACTGATCGAAGAGGTCATCAATCCTCGACAGAGGATATTTTTTCTTTACAGTTACTTTGTTCAATTGTCTGAAATCAATACACAATCTCAATGTCCCATCTTTCTTCTTCACGAACAGGACCGGGGCACCCCAAGGTGACACACTTGGGCGTATATACCCCTTCTTTAGAATCTCTTCAAGATGCAATTGCATTTATTTAAGCTCTGGCGTACTCATTTTGTAAGGAGCTTTCGACACTAGAGCGGCTCCATGCATCAAGTTTACAGAGAAGTCAATATATATTTTCAGAGGTAGTCCATGTACCTCCTGAAATACATCTTCAAAATCCTTTAGTACTGTATGATCTCCAATCTTTGAGACCTCATCCTTAGATGCTTCCTCCACGTGGGCTGCAAATAATTGACAACCTTTCCTGTAGCATTTCTTTAGCTGCATTGTTGAGATTTCTCCGACAATGACAACTCTAGGAATTCCTTGGACTATTTTCTAATTCGCTTCCTCATCCAGGAAAGTGAATTCCTTGTTCCAATAGTCCAAGATGACATGGTGGTGGTCCAACCAATCCATCCCAATTAGATAGTTATAAGAACCTAAAGGCATAATTTTCAATTTAGTCTTTGTGCTTAGTCCATTCATGTCCACTAGACAGGACTTAACTAACGCAGTGACTTTCCTCTTGGTTCCTGTAGCCAGCTTCACTAACCAAGACTTTTCATGTTTGCTTCTCGAAAATTGAAACATTTCCACCACTCTAGGATCTATATAACTATGCCTAGCCCCTGAATCAATTAAAATAGTAAAGGCATGGTTGTTGATCATACCTTCCAGTTCAATCATATGTGACTAATATTTAGCTTGTTTGTTTTCCAGGGCTGCATAGATCCTTGGAATTCTACTGCCCATGTCCTCCATTGTTTTAGCTTGTTGAACATTATGGACAACTCTCACTTTGTCATTTTTATGGGGGAAATCTCTGTACTTGTGGTTCCCCTGACAACCCCAACACTGAATGGGCATCTTTCTTGGCCTTTGTTCCCCTACGTTAGCCATTCTTGTCTCTCTAAGAGATGATTGTCCTTGAGGATTGTTCTTGAAAAATGGTGGCTTAGTTCCTTTCTTCCTCTGATCCATCTGGAATTTCGTCTTGTCTTCCCAAGCCTTCTGGAAAGTAGGCTTCTCTCTTTGTTTCTCATATAAGAATTTCTCTCTTCTTATAAAGATAAAGAATCAAAATAGACGTAGGGTGATAATAAAAAGGAAAAAAAGGTTATAATTTAAGGAGAAAAACTATATCGATGTGATATATTGAGTGGGATATATTCATAGAGACCATCTTTGAAATAATATTTATTCAACAGTATTTAAGATATTTAGTGTGGTGAAGGTATGGGAATTTATGGTGTTATTTACAGAACCATTTTTGTGTTGCAAAATTCTGGCAATGCACATTGAGATGTGTAGTGATGCATATAAACATAGATCTGTCACTATATTGTTATGGAAATGAGCATAATTTTGATAAAATAGGTACCGAAATTGTAGTTTCATCTGGAGGAGATGCTCAATACAGTAAATCACATTATATCCGTAGTGGTGCTCCTACATTTCCTATGGGAGGTTTAGGCTAAGGATGAAGTTGGGATAGGTGGGCTTCATAATTCATTGTTTAATCATAAAAATATTGCATAGGATGGTTAATCACTATATTTTCATGATAGCCTATATACAAAATTACTACAAGTGAACCAGTTTCAATCATAGTTACTGACTCGGTGAGAATTATGAATTCAAAATGAGAAATCTAACTCTTAAAACCCATATTTTTTGGTTAAAAACGCCAAAATCAAATTTTGTTTTGAAAAGTTGTGTTATTGGTAACACTCATTTGTTCTCTAGGGTTAATATTACAACCTTTTGTGAGAATATCCTTAACAAACTTGTAATGTTTTCAACAAAAACCTTGAAATCAATTATCAAATAAAAGAGTGGTTCCAACAATAATACTTATTTTTATTTTGGGCTAAAACTACAATTTTTTTGAAACCACGGCCTTAATACCTCATATCGTTGTAACCAAACTCTAAAATCACCTTCGAAATGAAAATTGGTACTCCAAGTAGCATCCCCTTTTTGGGGGGATCAAAATTGTAACTTCTTTGAAACCTATGAACATGAAAAACGACACACTTGCAACCAAAAATATTAAATCAAATCTAAAGTTGAAAAGAGGTGGTATCAATAGCACCCTAATATTCTAAGGCTTAAAATTACAAGATTTTGAAAGAATAGTCGAAAAGCCCAATATTGTTGTTAACAAAATCATAAAAAAATTGAAAAATTACTAAAATTAGAAAGTAAAATATTTGAGAAAAAAACATAAAATGATGAGTGTATGTATATATATATATATATATATATATATATATACATGCGTTTAAAAAAAAAAGATAATTGAAAAATAGAGAAAAAATATTGTCGTTAAGGACCAAAAAATATTAAAATAAAATAAAATAATGGTGGCATGATCGCCCTCTTTCCCCATTCCTCAGCTTTCAAACTGCACCTCTCCCCTTTCCCCTCCCCCTCCCATTAAATGAGTCGCTCAATCCCAGAAACAAATGTCATTACTGAATTCCTCGCGGAATTCTGAGAAAAATGAGTATAAACTTGACCATCTTCTGAACTAGTGCTTAAAGACCCCTTTCTCCACGCATAACAAGAATATGAGTATCATACATGAAAAATTGGTCTAACAATTTTCATACATAGAATTTTTACACAAAATAGACATCACCATCATATTCCTCTCGCAATTCTGAGAAAAACGAGTATAAACACCCTATACTTCCCTCAAAGTACTCTATGTCACGCAAAACGAGACAACCCCAAAAGAGGGACACCTCTTTCACACAAAACGAGGCAAAATTATGAACTTGGAACAAAATTGTATGCAGTGCCTCTCTTTGGAATGCATTTCCATGTCTCGAGTGTTGGTTTTTTTGCCCATTAAATAAGCATGGGTTAGCCAAACCACCAACCAAAATCTTGGGAAAAATTGGTTTAATATTAAATATAATATTCAATGTTAGTTATAACAACTAACATGCATGGTGTATTGGTAGGAGGATTGTGGTTAAGAATAAGGAATATTATTTGGAGTATTTGAATATTCCTCCATAGGTCACTGGTTCTATTCCATTTGACCTCCAACACATTTTGATTCTCCCTTACCTATCATTGGCCAATCAGAGAATGCTACGCGACACTCTTTGATTGGTCCACTTGTCATGCTTTCACTGGTCCACCTGTCTGCTACCTATACCTTTACGGATATGCCACTTGGATACCAAATGTACCTACCACATCATCTGTATGAATGACAAATGACTTTTTGTTTTGGTCTAAATGGACCCTCAAAAATGACATTTTTGGGTGACACATGGCAGCCTTTCATGTTGCCACATCACCATGTTGACATCATTTATCATTTGTATGGCCTCTACGGGAAAGACACATGGCAGCCTATGGACCTGCCATGTGGCAGCCCTCTTTGACTTTTTCCCTATTTTGACCAAACTTTGACCAACCATAACGTCTTCATACGAACTCCATTTGAGGCAATTTTTCACCGTTGGAAATATATCACTGAGTTCTACACAATGAATTTTTTTTTGATATCCTTTTTGGATATCATTTTTTATGATCTAGATCCTCCTGGATCACTTTGAGATTTCAGATCTTCTTGGATCACTTTTCTTGCTGCAAATATTTTAACCTTTTAATCATGCTTGAAAAAGTAATCAAAATATAGGAACTTACCTCTCATAGCTGCAATCATATTGTCCCACCTTAAAATATTCTCTTTTCTTCTTCTTCTTCTATTTCTCTTCAATTTTTCCCATCACATATATGGAAAATTGATCATTCTTCCACAAACAATCTTCAATATCACAGCACTTGAAACACTAGTGATCTATTTTGGTCCACTCAATCAACTCTTCTAGGTCTACACTTTCAAAATATATAGGTAACTTCATTTTGGGTTTCTTTATTCTCTTCATTAAATTAATTCATTTTCTATAAACATAAATTGTATCTTCTTCTTCATTGATTTTACCTTCTTTTATATGTCTTTTTTTTGCTAATTTTCATTATGAAGCCAAATTTATGGCATCCATCGTTTTCATCATTTTTTTGCAAAAACACTGCAATATTTTCCAACACTTTTGAACTAACTTATTATTCTCCAGTTCTTAATCTTACTATAGGAATTCCTCTTCCCTCCATGCTATAATTTCCAATGCATCCTTCTCTTTCTCTCTCTCTGAAATCTTCACCACAATTTATTTTATTCTTCTAAAGTTCTCTTCTTTTTTCCCTCTTGTCGAACTTGTGTTCAAAATACTCTCATTCCTTTCCATAAACAAGTCTACCTATCACTTCACTCTTTTCTATAGTTGTCTATTACAACCAAGAGTTTCGATCTTAGGATCCACACACTCCTCTTCTCAAATTACTTTACCTAGAACTTCATTCTTTATTAGAATTTTCTTTTACAATGGGAGTATTCAATCTTATGTTCCACTCACTATGATATCATTTTGATGTACACTTATGGCCCACAAATTTAAGTCACATAGAAAAATAACTCATGACACATAATAAAACCATAAATACATTAATGTARATATAGATTTCAYACACGGTCTATTATGACAAAAAAATACAACAACGACATTTAACAATAGTGTCTACAATTTTTATTGAGCCAGTGATTAATTCTCTCGGGCCTCATTACATTCACAGACTATGGATATGTCTCTAATCCCAAGGTGACAAACACTACATTAACATGAATCAAAAGAGGGATACATATCTTTTCTCATTCACAAACTTCATATTTATGCTCATGATCCTTAGATTTTGGCCTTCCAACTACCATAACCATCTAAGTTCCAAATACAACCCTTCATATTCCAAGGCCAAGTACATGAATTCACTAGAGTCAGGATTACATTCATTTCTCAAAATTTCAACACTCTTATTAAAAATATGATAGAATTCTATGTGAAAGGGATAAACAAATGCACACCATAATTTATATAGGTACTCATTTGAGAAAGTGAGTCATGTTGTTTCTACATTTTCATGTTTCCAACAAAACCCATATCTTAGAAGTTTCAAATTCACCTCCATTTGCCCCTATCGAATATGCCAAGTCAACAATTTTTGCATTGTTTCACTAAAATTGACCAAAATTGTCTTGTTATAGTAAAATGCACATCCATGGTTATTTTTTTCTCTAATTTGAGTGATTCAACATGAACAATGAATATTTTTTCAATCCTCACCTTTCCATATTTTCAATTTGAGCCTTAAAACGCGTTGCAAAAGTATGCAAATTCTTCCATTTTTTTATACAATGTCCAAAACAATTGTGATAAGCCTTCAATGTACACAAGAGAAGGAGATCTTTCATGATGGTTTTCTATTTTCCATGTTTGGAACAAATTTCATTTCTTATATTTTCTCCATTTGTCTCCAAATGCACACAATTTACCTACAAAAATACCTTCTAAGATTGCTTTTGACATTTCAAGAAAATGCACACAGTCATAACTAAATTCCTTGGTTTTATATTTTCCATGTTTGGAACAAAACTCATTTCTTATATTTTCTCTATTTGTCTTCAAATGCACACAATTTAGCTACAAAAATTCCTTTTAAGATTGCTTTTGACATTTCAAGAAAATGCACACAGTCATTACTAAAGTCCTTGCTGAGACCTCATTAAGTATCCAAATAAAGTTTTCAAAAATGCTCTGATTTCCATATTCAATTCTCAACAACACTTTTGATCTTGTGCCATGAATCCGATATTACCTTCTATTATTCTCAAGTAAACAATTTTCCTTTATTTTCATAATTCATGTGAATTTATCCCTAGAGCTTTAAAATGCATGCCTATGGAAATGTGGGCATGCCCATATCTTGAAAATTTGAATGAAAGCACCTCTCACTCTTCCAAACCTATTTATTAATTCAGATGCATGTAGGATACGTTTCTTAGCCATAGATGCTCCTACATCATGTCCCCTTGTCAAATATATTTGAGCCTAGGTTGAATCATTATTCTCATAGTATCTCCCTGCTCCTATCACCTAGTGAGTAGCCTTTTCATGTGAACCGCTAGCCTTGGATATCAAATTTTAGTTTTCCTAGATTTGATATTTTGTTTAGGGTTTGAAAGAAGCAAAATCATATTACATTTATTTTAATTATCTCAACAAGATCCTTTTCTTGGTATAATGACAACTTGATATGTGTCATCCTGTCATTATATCTCATCAAGATCCTTTTCTTGGTATGATTACAACTTGATATGTGTCAGCATGTCATTTTTCATTGTGGATCATAGTCTAGTTCTACATCATATGACTTTGGATGAAGCACCTTTGGTATCTTTTAGAATACTTTCATAGAGCTCCATGCACCATAAGAAAAGAACCTAATTATATGAACGATATTTAATGACATGCTTTAACAAGTTCCTAGCGAATAAATAATCGACCTTACTACTAGGTGTGTAAGAATGTGTAGGAAACATGAGTACATGAATTGACCCTAAACATGAAATGTAATGACAAATAGTACTTAACCTTGGCCAGTTCAAAAGGACCTAAACTCCTAAAGCCTCTTATGATGGTGGGAACCTATTCATGTTAATCTCCCCATTCCTTAAATGAGCATGACCAACCTAATCGTGCAACGGAGATGATTCCTTTTTAGTCTTTCTATACTTAATGTTTTACTCTTTATTATCATGTTTTAAGAGTAATTTTCTTTTAAGAATTATATTTGTGAACATTATGACTTTATATATAATTTCATTTTTTTTTACTTTTTACTTATAAAGGGTGGATATGCACCGTTTATTTTGTTCCCTTTTAATATTATTTTTATTGATAGTGAAAACACTCTTTAGTTTAAATAATATATTACAACGAAGTGCTCATAAACATTACCATTTAATTTGTGTTTATTTGTTTTTAAAAATTATTTTTATAATCATGTGGAAGTCAATTCATTTTGAATTTGTATTTTTAAGTAAAATTGTAGTTTTGATTTTAAAGTAGGGTATACTATAATCATTTGGAAATCAATTCATTTTGAATTTGTATTTTTAGTAAAATTGTAATTTTGATTATAAAATTGAATTTAAAATTTTTTTAAATAATGGTTTTGGAGTATATAAAATCATTTTTTAATTGAGTAAAAATTCATTTATTTATTTTCTTATTGATTATTGGTGTGGATGTGATTAATTTTATTTAGTTTTAAATAAAATTAAAAAAACATGAAAATAATTAAAAAAATCAAATAATATTCAACCCTACAAATTTTCTTCTTATTGATTATTTATCATTACCCATGACACTAGAGTATTTGATCAATTAACGCTGAAGGGTGAGTGCAAGAACTTTGTGGTCGAAAAAGTGGCAAGCGAATCAACAGGAATGCACACTCACAGGAACACGTGCATGTTTTTAGGAATGTGCACGTGTTCATAAACCTATAGGTTTGGAAGTGGTTGAACCTCTAAGAGGATAGACACACAGGTTTAGTGGCAAGAATGTGTGCATGTTCCTAAGAACGTGTGAATGCACATGCATTCCTACCGTTAAACATTTTTAAAGGGCCACTAGGATTTATGCACATTGTGCACAAATCATGCTCGTGTTTTGACTCTTATTGAGCAAATAGAGTGGATATAAAGAGGATAAACAAAGGGAGGATCTTGCCACTGTGTCTAGATATGCTTGATTTATCTTATTTTTAACCCAATTTAGTTATTTCCAATTTAGTCTTTTTCTCTCAAGAATCTAAATTAAAAAAAAAAAATGAAATTTTGTATTTTAATTAAAAAACCAACTTAATTTACATGCCATGGCTTTTAAATTTTAGCATATATAATAAAGTGGAACCCTAAGACAATATAAATGGATCAGAAGAAAACCAAGAAGATCAAAACCCCAACCCACCACAACCACCTAATTTAAACACTCAAATTGATGAGGGGTTGGTTATATTAAGAACCCTTGAGGAACAATTAAGGGACACTAGAGAGCCTAGTAGAGTCTCCTTGGCCACTTATTTGGACATCATTGTGAATTCATTTGCAAGTGCCCAAGGGAAATTGACCTCTATTTCTGATTATAGGGCAAGACTGTATCAGTACTTTAGCACTGGTTTGGAAAGAAACCAAATCAAAGAATTAGGCATTTCAAAACAACAAATATTGTCTATTTTTAGGGATCTTAGAAATGGATGAGAACTACCACTGACCAAAAAACACATCTCCATTGACTGGTGCATCCATCCACAAATTAGTCAAAACGTGATGGATATGCAGTATATGGTTTTTCATAAGCCTCCTTGCAATAACACGGAGATACCCTTATATTTTATGAGAAAATTATGGGTTGAGTTTATTTTGGGTAAGCATGTCAACTACTTTGACATTAGTGACTTCCAAGGATGTGTCAAGGGTCTGCACATGACCGAGATAATGACAAGCATGATCCCCTGTTAGTTCCTCGTCCCCCTAGGTGAAAGCCTAGGCCCCCTACCCAACATCCTCCTCTTGCAGAGAGGATGCAACAGGTACAACTAGCCATTTCATCATTGACGTGTATCCTAGTGCAACACAATAACTTTGTTACACTATCTCGGTGGGAAGTGCCTATCAATGGCATTGATAGAGGGTTTGGAGCTTCAATACGCATATGATATTACAATGAGGAGAGGGCACATGGACATAACATCCATCCATTTGAAACTGATAGATGCTCATATTGCAGGAGACATGTTATGGGCCTATAGAGCCCAGTGGAAAACATAGCTTCATGGAGGAGGTTAGTATCTTAACCCTCTCTATGTTCTTCATCGTTATATATGTATTTTGTATTTTGTGTATTTATATCGATATTTTAACGTATGTTTTTTTGCAGTTATTATGTCTGATTAGTAGACCCTCTACGTCGATGGATGCATCAGTTCCTAGCCCCACCATTAATGCAAAAATATAGGAAACTTGTTCATTGGGTGCACTCCACACACATGTATGTATCACATTTGATAAATTCACCATAGTCATTTCTTTATTTTATGGAATCCTCAAATTTTTAATGCTTGCATGCTTCTACAGGATTTGGGACTAAGCGATGTCGGTGAATGTCCATTTGGGATGGACAAGTCACCTGCATCACAGGTATCATGTGTAGAGTTAAATATCGTATAATTCTCAAATTGTTTGTGTTTATGTTTTTGAATTTTACTATTTGGTACTAATAGTTCAATTTATTAATATGTATGTAGGCTGTAGATATATTTTCTAGATATAGTACTATTTCACTCCTTGGGCACCTGGGTGTTGCCTCTGGGTTACCTTTATCTAGGCCCATAGATTTGCAATCACGTGTATAGCTCTTAAGGGTCCATCATAGCCCACCCTTAGCATCAGTATTATTGCACGCAACCTCAGTGGATTTACACATAGGGTACCCATCCACACCACCTATATGCCACCCACCCCGACCACCATTTCCATCAGCCCCATCGATCGATATTACCAAAATAGAGGTTGTCTCGGAGAAGGTTACACAACCTAGTGCTCCATATTCTAATGAGTCTCCATCGAGGCCTGAGATATTCACGGTGAGATAATGCATTGATGATAAATTTTATGTTTCATGAATTTCATTTTACGCATATTTGTTTAATTTTCTTGAATTTATCCTTGTAATTGATGTAGGGTGGAATCATAGAGATATTGGGGTCACGGAGGAGTGTAACATCCTCACGATTGACAGTAGAATATGTGGTGAGTTGTCATAGGTTAAATTACAAAGTATCATTTTGTATATCTATTAATTCATTGAGGAAAAAAACTTCTAACACTATTTATTCTTTGTGCAATCTCCAAAGCGTCAAAGCACACCTATGCCTAGAACCTCTATAGGGGCTTCCAAGAGAAAGAGAAGAAAGATATATTTCCAGGATTCTCTTGATGGTAACGAGGGTGGAAGTGGTCAATGATTGACCAACTACTTCCATTTTGTATCTAGGCCACCATATGGATTTTTTTTTTATGTTAGGGCACTTGTTGTCGCTTTGTATATTGGACACGAGTTTTCATTTTGTAAAAAATGTACAATTT
>SNQJ01S0035045.1:55387-85695 GCA_010110895.2 Picea sitchensis
CCTTACCTTGCCATGGTATGGTAGGCCTTGCCTTTCCTTTCCATGGTATGGTATGGTATCCTTGACATGTTATTCCATGCCTTGAAGACAAGGTATGCCATGCCTTGAAGGAAATACAAGGAAAGGAAAGTGAAGGAAAGGTATGTCATGCCTTGCCTTTCCATGTCATGCCTTGCCTTGCCATGGCATGACATGCTTTTCCTTTTCATGCCATGCCTTGTCTTTCCTTCACTTTCAATGTCTTTCCATGCCATTCCTTTCCATTCCATTCCATGCCATGCATTTCCTTGCCTTCACTTTCCATGTCATGTCTTCTCAGGACTTTCCTTTCCATGTCATGCCTTGCATTGCCTTCACTTTCCATGCCATGACTTTCCTTGCCATGCCATGCCTTTCCATGTCATGTCTTTCCTTTCCATGCCATGCCTTTCCATGCCATGCCTTGCAATACCATTTCTTTCCATGCCATGCCTTGTCTTTCCTTTCCTTCACTTGCCATGTCTTTTCTGACTATGTCGTGCCTTTCCATACCATGCCTTTCCATGCCATGCCATTCCATGCCTTGCCTTCACTAGTCATTCCATGCCATGCCATGCCTTGCCTAAATGAAAAAGTTTAATACATAAATGAAGAAGTTTAATATGTAAATGAACAAGTTTAATACGTAAATAGTGCTTGTACTAAATGAAAAAGTTTAATACATAAAAAATACAATCAAAGGATTCATTAAGCATGTAATTGTACAACTTGTTATCCCATATATCTTAGATAAAAATACTTGCATGAGAATTTCAATGTCATATCATAATCTCTCTTTATTTATATATCTAAGGTATCTTCATAGTTGTCAAACATGGATTATCATAATTAATAGGATTTACCTAGACCTACACCTACACCTACACCTACACCTAGATTTATACCTTGCCTTGACTTTCCATGTCATTCCATTCTTAGCCTTGTCATTTCTTTCCTTCGATTTCCTTGCCTTTCCTTGCTTTTCCTTTCCTTGCATTTCCTTGCCTTTCCTTGCATTTCCATACCAACATGTCCCCGAATGGCTTGAGGAGGTGAGTTGCAACTCGTGATAAAACTCAAACCGAGAATCAGATGGATGAATCATCAGTTGCATTAGATATAGAGCACTAAGATTTAACTAATGGGGCCCCTTAATTGTCATTCTATCGACTAGAAAACCGTTTGATGGAGTAACTTTGGTACTAGGGTTTTTCTCAACGAGGCATAGTGCAATTTATGAAGAGGAGGTCAATTTTCAAGAACACTATGTCAAGTGTTTTTGGGTAGTGTAGTCGCGTGGGTCTTGGAAAAACACACTTGCGAGAGCTTACAAAGCTCCATTTTGCTACTCGGTTTGTATTTTATGCCCCCATACCAAATTGGCCAAATGTCCCTGAATGTCTTGACAAGGGGAGTTGCAACTCGTGATAAAACTCAAACCAAGACTCAGATAGATTAACCGTCATTTGCATTGGATCCGTAGCATCTGGTTTCAGCTAGTGGGTCCCCTCTGCTATCATTTCGTTGACTATAAAACCATTTGCTGGAGTATCTCCGACACTAGGGTTTTCTCAATGAGGCATAGTGCAATTTATGAAGAGAAAGTCAATTTTCAAGAACATTGTGTCAGGAATTTGTGGGTAGTGTAGTTTCATGGGCCTTGGCCAAACAAACTTGTGGGAGCTTACGAAACTTTGTTATGCTACTCGGTTTGGATTTTATGCCCCCGTAATAAATTGGCCACGTGTCCCTGAATGGATTGGGGAGGTGCGTTGAAACTTGTGATAACAATCAAACTGAGACTTATATGGACAAACTGTTAGTTGCATTGGACTTGGAGCACCGGGTTTTAGCTAGTGGGTCACCTCAATTGTCATTCCATTGACCAAAAACCGTTTGTTGGAGTATCTATGACACTAAGGTTTTTCTCAATGAGGCATAGTGCAATTTCTAAAGAGGAGGTTTATTTTGAAGAAAACCATGTCGAGTGTTTGTGGGTAATGTAGTTGTGTAGGCCTTGGAAAAATAGATTTGTGGGAGATTATGAAACTCCATTATGTTGTTCAGTTTAAATTTTATACCCTCGAACCAAATTGGCCACATGTCCCTAAATGGCTTGAGGAGGTGAGTTTCAACTCGTGATAAAACTGAAACTGGGACTCAAATAGATGAATCATCAGTTGCATTGGATCTAGAGCACCGATTTTCATCCAGTGGGCCCCCTCTGCTGTCTTTCGTCGACCAAAAAACTATTTTTTGGAGTATCTACTGTTGGTTGTGGATCTTGATTATCTTCCTGATTCAAAGGTCTTTTACTTTCAGCTGTGTTTATACCCCATGAAGTATTTACACCCTAGAAGTATGTACACTCTTCCACGCGGGGGAGTGTAGAGGGGGGGTACCCCCTCTGCAGGGTCTGGGGGGGCTATTCCCCCTGCTAGGGGAAAGCGGGGGTTCGGGGGCGAAGCCCTTGAAGGAAAAATTGTCTTGTAAATGTATATTGTAATTTCATTGTAAATCTAGACCGTTCATTATAAGGTTGCAGATCTAACGGTAGAGATTATGTTAGGGGTTTTTTCCCTAGAAGGAAACCCTCTTTTATGAGGGAAATGTATTGTGGCTATGGTGTGTGGCGAATATTGTATTCTGAGATAGGAGATTGTCAGAGAAAGAAGAGGAATTTACAACGGGTTTGCTATAGGTTGTATCCCTTCATATGTTGGATAATAATAAAGGAAGGACCTGGCATATTCTCTAGTGGATGTAGCCCACACTGGGTGAACCACGTAAATCTGTGTCTCTATTGTATTGTGCATCTTTTGTGTTTTGTTTTCGTATTTATTTTATTTTATTGCTCCATGGTCCTATTTTTCTAATAGCTGGTATCAGAGCGAAAAGTAACTCGCAGGAAAAAGAGGGTTCTTGGTTTGAGTGGGAGCAATGTCAGAAGATGGAAACTTTAGGGTCGAGAAATTTAATGGCAAAAACTACCAGTTATGGAAGATGAAGATGGAAGACTATTTATATCAGAAGGATCTATTCCTACCATTGGGAGGAATAGAAAAGAAGATGATGACTACGAAGGACGAAGAATGGGAGATTCTTGACAGAAAAACTCTAGGAACGATACGACTGAGCCTCGCAACATCGGTGGCTTTCAATATTTCAAAAGAAAATACAATGAAGGGTTTGATGGATGCATTGGCCAAATTGTATGAAAAACCCTCAGCATCCAATAAGTTATTTATAATGAAGATATTATTTAATATGAATATGTCGGAAGGTGGGTCTATTGTAGATCATTTAGATGATTTTAATACAGTTACTAATCAACTAAGTTCTGTAAAAGTGGACTTTGATTATGAGGTCAGGGCTCTTCTAATCTTGTGCTCATTGCCAGAAAGATGGAACGTCTTGGTCATGGTTGTAAGTAACTCTATCTCTGGTTCAAATACTTTAAAGTTTGATGATGTTGTTGGTGTTATCCTTAGTGAGGAAATATGATGGAAAATCACAGGTGAGACATCAGGAAATTCGTTGAACATGGAGAACAGGGGAAGACAAAAGGATAGAGGAAAGGGTTTCGAGAACCGTGGGAATTCTAGGAAGGGTAGATCCAAATCCAGACTTGGAAAGATAGAGTGCTGGAATTGTGGGAAGAAAGGACATCTGAAGAAAGACTGTAGAGCTCCAAATAAGAAAAGAGATAGACAATAGGAGAGAAATCAGGAAGCAAATGTAACAGGTGATGTGTTACAAAATGGTTTGATTCTTTTTGTAGATAATATTTATGAGTCTTGGGTAGTAGATTTAGGGGCTTCATTTCATGCCACACCCCATAGGAAACATTTTCTAGATTAAGTTCAAGGTGATTTTGGACAGGTTCATTTGGGTGACGATGCACCATGCAAAATTGTTGGAATGGGAAAGGTAAAAATAAAGCAACGCAATGGAAACCAATGGTTGTTGAAAGAGGTAAGACATGTTCCAGATTTAAGTAAAAATCTAATTTCAATGGGGCAGTTGGAAAGTTAAGGTTGTATATCCATATTTACAGATAAGACGTGGAAGGTCATCAAAGGATCATTGGTGATAGCGAAAGGAGAGAAGAAAAGGATCATTGGTGATAGCTAAAGGAGAGAGAAGGTAGGTACATTGTATTTATGTAACGGTAATACTGACTCTATCATGCTATCTTCTACGTGAGTGGATACAGCACCGCGGCATCATAGGCTTGGACACATGAGTGAGAAGGAGATGTAGATACTTTCACAAAAGAAATTTGCTCGTGATTTAAACAAATTGATTTGGACTCTCTATGAGCATTGTGTTTGAGTGGAAACAAAAGAGAGTCGGATTTCTCGAAATGGAAAAGAAAAGAAGAGTGAAAGATTAGAGTTTGTGCATACAGATGTATGGGAACTAGCTAAGGTATTATCTCTCGGTGGTAGTTCCCATACATCTGTATGAAAAATATCTAACCTTTCACTCTTATTGATGATGCAACTATAAAACTTGGGTTTATCAGATTCGACAAAAATATGAAGTTTTTGATATTTTTAAGAAATGCAAAGCTTTAGTTAAGAATGAGAGCAAGAAAAGCTCTTTGAAGTGTCTCATATTAGATAATGGAGGTGGAATATTGTAGCAAGGAGTTTTACGATTACCATTCATAGCTTTTCATGGGATTCATAGAGAGAAGACAGCCCCACGAACACCACAAGAAATTGTGGCTGTCGAAGGGGATGAATAGGACAATTCCCGGAGCTGCAAGGAGTGGGCGAGATTGCATGCCGCTTCGTCTCTTTACTGGAAGATGATGTATACTCATTGTTTACTTAATAAATAGTGAGGACCTTCAAGCTCTTTGGATGGTAGAATTCCAGAGGAGGAAATGGACAGGAAAAAGGTAAAAATATTCCTTTTTGAAAACTTTTCGGGCTATGAAGCATTTGTCCATATTGATAAAGAAAATAGAACAAAGCTTGAGGCTAAATCCAAGAAGTGTACCTTTATTGATACTAAGTATTAATGATTTTGGTTATTCCTTATGGGATTAAGGAGTTTCCATATTCAATGAGAAGGTCATGCACAAAGATCACTTGCGTGGAAAGAAATAAGAAGAAGAAAACAAGAATACACCTGGCTTGATGAGATCATTGAAAAGAAATCTAAAGGAACCCGAAAATCAAAATGTACAACAACAGAGCAACAAAATCTCAAACACCGCAAGTGTTGTTAGAAGATATACCTGGTTATATACTCAACAATACTCTCCTTCATTGTATTATTTATTGTTGACTGACTGTGGTGAACCAAAATGTTATGAAGAGGCAATGCGCGTAGACACCAAAAAGAAGTGGGAGAAAGGTACGAAAGAGGAAATGATTCCTTGGAAAATAACTGTGACTTTGGGACTTGGTTCAGGGAAAAGAGAATTACAAAATAAATGGGTTTAGAAGTTGAAAGAAGAAGATGGAGAAAAGCTATGACAAGGATAGATTTGTTGTAAAGGGGTTTGTACCAAAGAAAGGTATAGATTTTGATGAAATATTTTCTCCGTTGTTAAAAATGACTCAATTAGGACTATTTTAAACTTGTATAGTAGAATATTTGCATCTTGAACATTTAGTTGTAAAAACAACTTTTCTCCATGGGGATTTTGGAGGAAGAGATTTATATGCAAAGAATCCTAGGTACAAGAGGTCAAAGGGAAGGAGAATTTGGTATGTGTTGAAAAGAGCTTGTATGTATTCAAAGAAAAGCTCCAAGGCAAGCAGACAAGTTTGATAGGTTTATGATAGAACAGTATTATAGTAGATGCCATTCGATCAATCATATTTTAAAAGGCTAGAAATGGAAGCTATATTATCTGCCATTGTATGTAGGATGACATGTTTGTTGCGGTCTAATATGAAGGATATAAATATGCTCAAGAAGAAATTATCCAATTCATTTGGAATGAAGGATTTTAAAAGTCGCAAAGAAAACCTTTGGCATGAGAATAACAAGAGATAGGAATGAATCAAAATTTGACATTGTCTCGTAAGAGTACACAGAGAAGGTGTTGGATAGGCTTAGAATGAAGAATTCAAAACCCGGTTATACACCTTGGCTAGCCATATTTCAAATTAATTTAAGAAAAATGTGTCCAAAGACAATGAGGATATAAACATGTACATGGTCCCTTATTCATCGACAATTTTTAGTTTGATGTATGTGATGGTGTTCACAAGGCCATATATTTTTCATGTAGTGGGAGTTGTGAGCGTGTATATGAACAATCCGTGTAAAGAACATTGGGAGGAAGATAAAAGCGTATTCTCGGCATTTGAGAGGTACTCAATACCATGCATTAAGGTTTGAGGTTCATACACTTTCTACATGGATATGTTGATTCAGATATATGTGATAAAGATAGCAAGAGGAGCACCACGTGGTATGTTTTACCATAGGTGAAATAGTAAGTTGGATTTCAAACTACAAAAGGTTGTTTCAATTCTTTCAAATGTGAGGCGTAGGCATGTTGTCGCTACAGAGGCTAGTAAAGATAGGGATTTGGTTGCTATTATTTTGGAGGAATTGGGAAGAAGCAAGAGAATAGCAGATTGTACTGCGGGATAGGGAGAGTGCCATTCATATTGCAAATAACTCTCATCCCTTCCATTTGAAGACTGCTATTGTTGGGCTGAGGTACCACTTCATACTATCCACTTTGGAAGATGGACATTACTTGAAGTTGGAAAAAGATACACACCAGCTTAATCCCCGGCAGACATGTTAACAAAGGGAGTAACTGTGGAGAAACTGAGTTCTCGCCAAGCCATTTTGGTCTTCAAGAATGAAGATGAAGATGAGGAATTTTCTAGGCCTAAGAAGGTTCATAGTCCAGAATATACAACAACACAGTGGTGGAGTTGTTGAGATCAGTCTCCAAGTGGGAGATTGTTGGTTGTGGAGCCTGATTATCTTCCTGATTTAGAGGTCTTTTACTTCTAGCTGTGTTTATACCCCATGAAGTATTTACACCCCAGAAGTATGTACACTCTTCCACGCGGGGGAGTGTAGATGAGGGGTATCCCCTCTACGGGGTCCGAGGGGGATATCCCCCCGGCTGGGGGGTCTGGGGGAAAGCGGGGGTTCGGGGGCGAAGCCCCTAAAGGAAAAATTGTCTTGTAAATGTATATTGTAATTTCATTGTAAATCTGGACCATTCATTATAAGGTCACAGATCTAAAGGTAGAGATTATGTTAGGGGTTTTTTCCCTAGAAGGCAACCCTCTTTTATGAGGGAAATGTATTGCGGCTATGGTGTATGGTGAATATTGTATTTTGAGATAGGATACTGTGAGAGAAAGAAGAGGAAGTTACAACGGGTTTGCTGTAGGTTGTATCCCTTCATATGATGGATAATAATAAAGGAAGGACTTGGAAATTTCTCTGGTGGACATAGCCCACACTGGGTGAACCACGTAAATTTTTGTCTCTATTGTATTGTGTATCTTTTGTGTTTTATTTCCGTATTTGTTTTACTTTATTTCTCCACGGTTCTGTTTTTCTAACATCTATGACACTAAGGTTTTTCTTAATGTTTATTACATATGTTTGACAATTTAACACCTTGTTAGGATAGACATGGCATGGAAAGGCATGGAATGACAAGGCATGGCAAGGGAAGGCAAGGCATATAAAGGGAAGGCATCACAAGGCAAGACAAGAAAAGTAAAGGAAAGGTAAGACATGGCATGACAAGGCATGGAATGGAATGGAAATGCAAGACAAGGCATGAAAAGGCAAGGCAAGGAAAGGCATGGAAAGTGAAGGAAAGTAATTGAAATGCATGGCAAGGAAAGGAAATGCAAGGCAAGGCATGACAAGGAAAGATAAGGAATGGAAAGGAATGGCATGTCATGGCATGGAAAGGTAAGGAAAGTGAAGGCATGGAAAGGAAAGGAAATGCATGGCATGAAAAGTCAAGGAAATGAATGGCATGGAAAGGCATGACATGTAATGTAAAGGAATAGAAAGGCATCACATGGAAAGTGATGGAAAAGAATGAAAAGGTATGACAAGGAAATGAAAGTGAAGGCATGGAAAGTGAAGGTAAGGCAAGAAAAGTTTGTTAGGATATTTAGAAACTTAGGATTTAGTTAAGATATAGTTGGTATAATGTGTCATTAGGTAAAAGTGTGTTTCTTTAGTATGCATTTGTAGTTAGAAAATTCGACAGTCACGATATGTTCCCAACATAGAGTGATCCGACGGTTCATATTCTCCTCAATCTTAAAGACCATTGATCTGTGGCTTAACACCCGATTGGTTCATGATCTATATTTAAATACCATGGAGGATCATTTTCCTATGATCGATTATGAGAAACTCTCTTGCAAAATCTCTCTATAATCTCTTTCTTTTGCATTAATAAACTACTCCAAGTGGTCGCGTTAGCTGGGGTTGTGGATGTTTCCCCGTAGGGGTTTTACCACGTCAAAACATCGGTGTGTTGATCTTTGATATGGTTGTGTGAGTGGTTACTTAAGGTGTTTTTCCTTTGTTGGAATACTTGTGTTGTCAAACATGGTATCATATCTTGTTTGAAGACCCGCTCCTGTTGTAGATCGAGATCATGAAAATGAGTTGTTTCATATCCATTTTCTGTCATTTCCATACATTTATGCACTTACAGGACTTTTCCATTGCATCCAGAGTGCTTGTTTAATTCATGAACACTTTTCGTTTCACTCGAAAAGGTTTCTGTTTGCCCAAGATATGGCCATTTCAGTGAGACCTGGAGGTATAAAGCCTGAATACACATTTTAAATTTTTTTGTAGAGTATTATTTTGGTTTTATTTCAGTCTTGTATTATTTATTTCTAGGTTTCTACTCTTTTATATCTACATATGATATTTTCCCCATGCCTTTTGCGATCTTGGAAAATCAGAAACAAATAGGAAAATGTGCATCTTCCAGGTAAGCTAACCGAGATTTAACCCTTGTTGTCATTGAGAAGCGGAATTTTTTTCTTTTGTGAAAATAGTTTTTTTTAAGCACGCTCTCCAAGGTCGTCTTCCACAACAACAACAATCATATTGCTAAACAATACAATATGTTTTGCTAGAACATTTGGTTAAAGTTTCTTTATTAAGTAAGAGGTCTTGAGTTCAAGTCTCTCTTTTGTTACTTTTTTTTGAAAAAGTTCATGCTAAAATTGTAAAGTGTATTTCACTTCAACTATAAAAGTGAATCACTATAAATAACTTTAATATTTTATTTTAGAGTTATTTATTTTGCATGCAACTTTTCTTTTATAAAGTAACTTCATTGTAAAAGTGATCCCCACTTCTCTTTATAAAAGTGGGTCACTTCATAAAACAACTTACACCACGACATGGTCCTTTGGTTACCCTTTATGCAAAAAGGGCATAACTCTCACATTTGAAGTCCATTTTCAGTGCCATTTTTTTTAAACCACCTAACTTTTTGAGATATTTCCATCCAGATCATCAGTTTTAGTTTTTAAATCCATATTATCTGCATATTTAATATGGATTCTACAATTAATCTCTTGCTTACTAGCACCAACTACTTCCAATGGAAATATCATATGGATGATTTATTAAGAAGTAAAGGTTTATATTGGATTACCTTAGGAAAGGAAACAACACCCACTGACGATGATAAGAAAGTCAAATGGGATAATAGGAATGATGAAGCACATGGATTAATCTAAATTTTCATCTCTCCTAATTTAATGTTCCACCTTCAATCAATTGATCAACCCAAAGAAGTTGGGGACAAGATTGAATATGTGTTTGGTAAACACAATATTATTCGAGCACAATAATTAGAAAATCAAGTACTGACTTTAAGTACAAATTATTTTTCTTGCATTGAAGACTATCTATCTAAGTTTAAAACACTTAGAACTTTATGTGAAGAATGTAAGATAAAGATAGAAGAAGATCGTTGCATCTATCTTATTCTTTATAATATAGGTAGTGCATATTTTGTGTTTGTATCTACCTTTTATGCTATGCAAGAGGCTCTAGGGACAACTTATAAATAACCCAGTCTTGATCATTTTTGTGATGCTTTGATTAGAGAGCAAGATCATCTTGTACAACTTGGACTGATCAACACTACAGGTACCTCCAACAAATCCTTAGTCGTCCATTAGAAAGATAAAACAAAGAATCCTAAGAAGCAACATCCTCGCCAAAACAAAAAGCAATATAAGGGTCCCAAACCCACTCAGACAACTTTCGCTCCTAATGGTGACAAAGGAGAAAAATATAAAAGTAAGAAGATTGACATACATTGCAACGTTTGTGATAAAAATGGTCATGATGAGTCCAAATGTTTCAAGAAGATGGCATATTTAGAAGCAACGATGAAGAAGCACAACATCATTATTGATTCTACTTATTGTTCTTCTTCTCATGGACATGCACTTTCTTGTTTTGGTTTCTCCTTCAAGACATCTTCTACTTCTTCTTCTGATGAGTGTCTTATTGATTCGAGAGAATCTTATCATATGGCTAAGGATAGAGACATATTTTCTTCTCTAAATGAATGTAACACCAAGAAAATAGTTGTTGGTGATGATAGATCTCTTAGTGTTGAAGGATCTGGAACAGTTCAAGTAGAAAATGGTCATTTCAATGATGTATTATGTGTTCCAAGTATTTCTTGTAACCTTCTATCAACATATCAAATCACTCATTCAGGTGAAGGTAAAATCATAGAGTTTTCACCTCACCAAGTTGTAATCAAGGATATACAGGATCCTAAGCATGTTACTGCAACTAGAATTGTTGATGATATTAGTAGGTTGTACAAGTTTCACAACTTTTGGTCATCATTCTTTTCATCAGTTTTTGTTTCTCATAGCAATGAATTGAGAAAACTTTGGCATGAGCGGTTTGGTCATATAAACTATCGCTCATTGAAACAACTATGTAATCAATAGATCATGACTAGTCTTCCTCTTGTTTCATGCAGAGATGGTGTTTGAGTTGGTTGTGTTCTTGGCAAACATCATCAGGACAATTTTGAAAAACGTGCCTCTTGGCACACCTTGGGCCCTTTGCAACTTGTTCACAGTGATTTGTATGGTTCACTTTCTTCTCCTTATTTTTCTGGATGCAAGTATTTATTAACTTTCATTGATGAATTTTCCAGACTTACTTAGGTTTACTTATTAAAACTTAAGAGCGAAGTTTTTGACAAGTTTTTGGCCTACAAGGCCCTTGTAGAAAAGCAATCTAGACATCAAATTCAAAAGTTAAGAACAGATAATGGAGGCGAATATGTGAACAATAATTTTACAAGTTACTGCACTACACAGGGCATCCAAATGCAACACAATGTTCCATTACACCACAAAAAAATGGTGTTGCTGAGATAAAGAACCACACATTAAAAGAAATGACAAATTGTATGATCCAATCGAAGGGATTAAGTCTAAAGTATTGGGCAAAAGCAATCAACTGTGCAAATCACATAGTAAATCACACTCCCACAAAGGCTCTTAAAAATATAAGACCGAAAGAATATTGGACTAAAATTAAACTAGATGTAAGTCACTTCCATGTATTTGGCAGTATAGCATGGGCGGACATTCCTAATGAGAAAAGGAAAGCATTGCAGCCTAAAAGTGAGAAGTGTATATTTGTTGGTTATTATGAAGATGTCAAAGGTTATAGACTTCTTCAACCACCTTGTAATGAAATTATTATTATAAGAGATGTTAAATTTGATGAAAATCTCTTAGCTTGCGAGCCTAATTCGATGATTATGCCTTCTTCGATCTGGGAGCCTTCTTTGGTGTTTGTGCCTTCTTTTGTTCCTAATCTGGTTTTTTCTTTAAATTATAACAGTGAGGATGAAAATACACCTCCCCTTCTTATCTTCCTATAGATGATTCCTTTGAACCTGAACCAACACCAACTCCACAACTTCCTAGATGGGTCTGTTCAATACAAGAAGTAGCTAGTGATCTTGTCGGTGATCCTTCATATGAATGTCAGACATGTTCACATTTCCAGCGAGTCTATTCTCTTTTGGCTCAAGTTTCAGGGACTCATGATCCAGAGACATTTGCAAAAGCTTCAGGTCATCCATATTGGGATACAACAATCAATGAAGAGTATTGTTCTTTAATGGCCAACGATACTTGGGATCTTGTACCTCTTACAAAAGAAAAAAAAATTGTCAGATGTAAATGGGTCTATAAAGATAAGTATGCATCATATGGAAGTGTTGAAAGACACAAAGCTCAGTTATTTGGCAAAGGATTTTCCCAAGTTGAAGGAATTGACTATAATGAAGCCTTTTCCCCTATAGCCAAAATGAATTCCATCCACCTTGTTCTTTCCCTTGATGCCTCACAT
Source organism: Picea sitchensis (assembly GCA_010110895.2). Taxonomy (NCBI): domain Eukaryota; kingdom Viridiplantae; phylum Streptophyta; class Pinopsida; order Pinales; family Pinaceae; genus Picea; species Picea sitchensis. Next base: position 67,799 of record SNQJ01S0035045.1, read on the forward strand.
AAATGGGAGTTCCATCATATGGATGTTAAATCCACCTTCTTGCATGGAGATTTTCAAGAATAAATATACATGGAACAACCTCATGGATATGTCCATAATGACTCTAGCCTTGTTTGTCATCTTAACAAATATCTTTACGGTCTTAAGAAAGCTCATCGGGCTTGGTATGCCAAAATGGGCAACTTTCTTATTGAAACTAGATTCTCTAGATGCCATTGTGATCTTAATGTCTATACCAAGAAAGTAAGAAGCCATATCATAATGCTTGTACTTTATGTTGATGACCTTATCCTTACTGGTAGTGACTCAAAACTTTTAAATGATGTGAAAACCATCCTTAAGAAGAAATTTGAAATGACAGACTTAGTTTTTTTGCACTATTTCCTTGGCCTCCAAGTTTTGCAAACCAATGAAGGAATTTTTCTTTCCCAGTCTAAGTATGCTTATGACCTTCTTTGTCGCTTTCACATGGATGATTGTAAACCATCCCCTTCTCCCTTCCAGTCTGGAGTCAATCTTATTGCCACCTATACTTCACTATAAGTTGATGCCACCTTGTACCGTCCATTAGTTGATAGCCTCTTATACTTGACTCATACCCATCCTGATCTTTCCTTTATTTTTGGTCTTGTTGCTCAGTATATGCAAAGACCCCATGAAAGCCATTGGAAAGTATCTAAAATGATACTTTTCTATGTCCGTGGTATAGTTCAGTTCGAGATACATTACAGTTTAGGGGGGACTCCTTTATTGGTTAGTTTCAATGATTCAGATTGGGCCAACAACCCTGATGATCAGAAGTCTACTGCAGGTTATGTTTTCAGCCTTGGTTCATGACCTGTCACTTGGGCCTATAAGAAACAATAGGATATTTCACTTTCTTCAGCAGAAGCAGAGTACCGAGCAGTGGTAAATATAGGTTAGTAAACCTTGTGGTTTCCATAGATCCTTTAAGAGTTTGGATTTCACCAGCAACATCCGACCAGCCTTTGGTGTGACAATTAGAGTTCCATCAAGCTCACCAAAAACCAAGGAAAGGAAAGGCAAGTGAAGGAAAGGCAAGTGAAGGAATGACAAGTGAAGGCATGGCAAGTGAAGGCAAGGAAAGGAAAGTGAAGGCAAGGCAAGTGAAGGCAAGGAAAGTAAAGGCATGGCATGGAAAGGAAAGACAAGGCAAGGCATGGAAATGAATGACATGTAATGGCATGGAAAGAAAAGGCAAAGCATGGAAATGCAATGAAATGAATGGGATGACAAGGCAAGGCATGACATCGAAAGGCATGACATCGAATGGAAAGGAATGACAAGGCATGGCATGGAAAGAAATGAAAATGAATGACAAGGCATGGAAAGGAAAGGAAAGTGAAGGCATGGAAAGTGAATGCAAGGAAAGTGAAGGCATGACAGGTGAAGTAAAGGGAAGTGAAGGCATGGAAAGTGAAGGAAAGGAAAGTGAATGCATGGCAAGTGAAGGAATGTCAATGCAAGTGAAGGCATTGCATAGCGTGGAAAGGGAAGGAAAGGCAATGCATGGCAAGGCAAGGCAAGGAATGGCAAGGAATAACATGCCAATGAATGGAATGGAATGGAAAGGAATGTCAAGGCATGGCATGGAAAGCAATGGAAAGGAATGGAAATGCATGGAAAGGGAAGTGAAGGAATGAAAAGTGAAGGAAAGGATAGGCAAGTGAAGTCAAGGAAAGGAAAGGAAAGTGAAGGCATGACAAGTCAAGGAAAGGCAAGTGAAGACATGTCAAGTGAAGGAAAGGAAAGGAAAGTGAAGGCAAGGTGTTGAAAGTTTGGGCTGACCAAGGTTCTGATATCAAAGGTTTCCAACAAAACCATCAAACTATCAGCCCTCCTGGTAACCCAGAAGGAAACACCATGCAGAAAGTGCACAATGTAGTATCACCCAAGGGGGACTGTAGGACTCAAATGTGTGTAGTCAGGGAAGGGAGTGGGAATATGATATGTTTCTTATTCTTATATATCATAATTATTACTCATTCATCTAGATATATTTCATTCATTAAGGAACTCATGCATGCATCTTGCACTTTGTAATAATAGAAGATAAACATCCAGTATTTAACTGATTAAATAGAAGAAACAATAAAATAACCATTAACACACATTAATACATCATGGTTACCCTGGTTCATCCCATGGGGATATGTCCACAAATATTTGTCTCTTATTCTATTTTATTCATCATTCTTCAAAGACAACACTGTGAGTGTTACATTATCCACAATTACAACCAAAAAGTATGACCAGTTCAATCCATGAGGTGGACTATACCACACCAGGCGCCACAGCTTGTGACCTAACCCTAAAAAATCCAACCTCCTTAACCAACCTCTACTAGACCTCCTAGATCTTTATTTATGCTACTCTATTAGCTCATATCCATTACAATCATATCAAAATCCCTAAACCTAATATGGCTAGGATTTTCCACATGCGTGTTGCACTTCTTTTCCTTGGTATTTGGCATGCTTCTTTTCCTCCATCTTAGGCATGCTTCTTTTCTTCAATATATGGCATGCACTCCAAAATTGGATTTTCTCCCCAAAATAGGCCCACGTCAATAGACCCCCAACACTAACATGTGGCTCGTCCCCAAACACTCATGCCATGTGTGCTCCCTGCACAACCTTTTCCAAATTGTGGAACTTTCCTGCTAGCTCCTCCCCTTTTTCTTTCACCTACAAAGCTTTCTCTCTTAGCCTCTCTACCATCTGCACTATAATATGTTCGTTCAATAACTTTGTGCTCTTTGTATGATTCTATTACATCCTTGTCTTCTCTACCTCCATTTCTGCAAATATTTGTGTTGCTTTCTCTTGAAGTTTCTCCAATTGAGCCTGCCTTGCTTGTTTATTTGTCTGTGTAATATTTAGTTCCATCTGTAGGTTCTTCATATCCTATGTGTCTTTCAACCTTTCGGTGATTCTCATTTCCTTCTGTCGCTGCTTCAATCCTGCATTACAACATTGACTTGTTCTTCTTGTTGATCTAATCTTTGAACCTTCTCGTCTTCCTCAAGACTAGTCCATATTTTCATAGTCCTGTTAAACAGTTATGTGACTTCCTTGGCTTCCCTTGAAATCATATTTTTTTGTAGTGATTCATGTTTTTCTCTCTCGCTTGTGACTTCCATAAGTGTTGTACGCGTAATTTTTTCCTTTCGTTCCTCTATCTCCTTCATGTACCCCTCGATTATCTGCACGATGATCTGTATATGTTCTTTTGCACTGCTCTCTATTGTCTGGGTGATGTCCATAATTTTTTTGAAGACTTCCTATAGTTTCTTTTCTAGGTTATTCACACACTGCTTCTATTCTTGCTTCTCCATATGGACTTACTCTATTGTCATCTATATCATTTCCTTAATATCCTTGGCAACTTCCAGTTCTGTTGCATCATCCTTGGCCCGTGACTATACCTCCTTTGTGACAATGAATTTCAATTTGTACAATTCTTTTGTTGGTATTTTTTCTAAAACCAAATCCAATTGTTACAAGTATTTCAACATCTCCTGAGATATTTCCTCCTCTATATGTAGCATGTCTCATGTAATAATGAAATGTTCACTTGTCTACGCTATGATTTGTATCCTATTTTTGTGCTAATTGTACCCATTCCAAGACCTGTCTAACCTCCATCAATTCCTTCATAATTCTTTCCCTTTGGTTCTGATCCTCCTCATATTCTTCATCCATGTGGTTTTGAACTCTCTCTTCTACCAACTTTGTGTCATCCTTGGTAATTGTGTATTCCAAAATTTTCTTATGTGCCTTGAATTTCTTAAGCAGTCCCCCTGTTTATATGATTGACCTTTTGGATGGCCCTGCATTTGTTGGGATGATCATCGTTGGAGTTTCTTGTTCTACCAATCCCCCCCTTCTTTTTCTACTTGTGCGGGGACATTTTCCTTCTTATCTGTGTACCCATTTGTATTTAGTGCACTGTCCTTTTTCTGTGTCGTTGACTTAGGACATGGATTCTTCTTCTAAGGTTTTTCTGTGTCCATCGTGCTTTCTCTTATTGCTTTAGTGCCTTGCGTCACCATTCTTATGTCTCCTGCAGATGTTTGCGATGGGCCTGCTTCAGTTTCCTTGTCCTTGGGTAGCTCTTTGGTTATAACTAGGAATTTCCAGTCATCCTCCTAGTCCTTGATCACCCAATCTTCTTCTTCTACTTTGACGCATTCTTGAAGTTGCAACCACTCTTTCCTTGAATCCATGTGCACATGGATGCACATATTGTGTCTTGTGGATTTGAACTTGGCTATCCTCTCATACTATGTGACCACCTCCATATTTATCCTCCAACTACTAGATATCTTTTCCTTCATTTCATTAAGGTACATTGCAAAGATACTAGCATTATCGCTTCTCTGTTTAGGGTCTGAAGTGTTCCCTAAGGTCGTATACCGCACTGCATGGAATTTTCCCACTCTATCAAAGAAATGTGAATAGGTAGGTCCCCCCCATCCTATCAACACTATCAACCATGATTAGTGTAATTTGGTCCCCAGGTCATGCATGTATTTGTAGTTGTCCAGGCATAGATTTAGCAAGTAAGGAGCCCAACTTAACATGGTTCCATTTGCGCACTACACTGTTGCTTCTACGACTCCTATGGAGACCTCATCCTTGTGAAATTTATGAAGGATATTGCATGCCATTAATTTTTCTACCATCCTGGTTGTTGGCTCACTGATCCTCTTAATGATTATTCCTCATGACCCTCTATCTATCCCATAGGTATTTTTCATTTCCTCCACGAGTGCCTTCTCCTTTTTTTTATCATTTAGGTATTATGCGAGCTTCTCACCATCTGATGGAATTCCTGTGATAAATTAAATTAACTCCACATCGATGGGCACTAGCATGTCCATCCACAAAAATCCCTCATGGAGAAATGCGAGTAACTACTTGACGTAGTTTTTGACATATTTCCCTCTACCGAAGTGGGGAATCTAGAGAAAATTCATTATATCTGTGTTGTATAGCCCTTTTCTCCATTCCTAGTGTCCCTTTTCCCAGGATTTCCATGTAAACTTGTTGCATGAATTTTGGGAATTTTTTAGTGTCAGACACATCATGGTATGCATATCTCAGTCTGTCTACGCAGCCCATTAATCATGTAGTGGTATGCACCCCCTCTGGAATGTGTGGTAATACTATGGGTACCTTGGGTTGCTTGCGCATGGATCTATGAATGTGATGTTTCCCTTTCTTCTTTGCTAGCATGTTGGATGGCCCAATCTCTTCTTCCCCTTCTTCCATGTCATACTTTGGATGTCTTGTTATATCCTCAATTTGTACCTCTTCTTGTTGCGTGGGCCCTACCATTGGTTGTGACCCTGGCACCTCTGATTATGTTCTCTCAGTATCGATTCCATTAGTTTGGTGGGATCTCAGTATCGGTGCCATTAGTTTGGTGGGATACTTCAACCATGGGTTTTTTCCTCAGGGTTTTTGACACATAATGCTTTGGTTCTTTCACAGTGCTCCACAGATCAGTATCCATCCTTACTGTCGTAGGGGATTTCTCCTCCTCCTCCACCATTATGGCGCTCACTATTTCGTCATGTTGTGAAGGAATGGAATCAACATCGACGACTCTCTCTAGTTGTCTATGAAGTTGTTCTTCCCATACAGGTTCCTGCGGTGGCCTGATACTTCTTCAGATTTTTATTACCTTTTTGCTTGGTGCTATGACTTTTGGTGGTGCGATCCTACATAAAAATTCCCACTTCTTATGAAATACAACTACTAACGTCTTCAGAATCACATGTTCTCTGCTCGTCTTTGTGTTCCTTAGCTCTTTGTATGCTCAAATTTACAATGAGGGTTGTGTGGCATGCTTTCTAGTTATATAAGTGTTCGCATAAATGTCGTAAATATTATTAGAGACACTTCCTTTAATATCATAAATGTTCTACATATTCTTTGGCACGCTTCCTTCAATTTCATAAATGTTAGGTCCGTGCCTCATTTTTTTGATGACCGATTTTTCTTTTTCGACCATTATCCCCTTTTCCGGTGCACTGCAAATTTATGTTGTGATTCTTCCATGGCGCACTATGTTTTCATTCTATCAATGTTACTCAATGTGCAATAACTTTAATTTTTTTCATGCTAGTTTTTTTTTTGTTGCGCAATACGTTTTCTAGTTTTTTGCCATTCAACCGACTTCCTACTCTTTTTGTATTTTTCTTTTTTTTGTAGTTTTTATGTATTTTTGTAATTTTTATTTCCTAACCTCTACTATAGTAAACTATACATAGTTCTCCATCACTATGTTGTAACTACTGAGAGTTAGTAGGTATGTTGTCCCTATACTGTTTCAGTCGACTACCGTTCACCAGACCCTGCATCTCTTTTCCTGCCAAGTCCTTTTGCTTCACAAATCCTCCATCTATGACATGATTGACTTCATATGTCCCTATCCAATGCATTTTGAACTTTTCTGGATGTTGCAAATATTTGTTTTCATAGAGGAGAACTAGATCTCCCTCCTCAAATCTCTTTTTCTTTATGTGTTTGTCATGTCAGGATTTGTCCCTTACTCAACCTTTCTTGTATTGCACCTCTTTCTGTCATATTTGTGATTGTTGCAATGTGTAGATTGGGTACCAAAAATTCCAATGGAACCACTGCTTCTTGTCCATACACTAGCCTAAATGATGTTTGTACTATCAACTTATTTCATGTAGTCCTCTATGCCCATAATACTATAGGTATTTGTAAATCCCAATCATCTCTGTTAACATTACAAATCTTTTTCAAGGCATTCTCCAAAATCTTGTTGAGAGCTTCTACTATCCCATTGGCCTGAGGATGATATGGTGTACTCTTCTAGTAATAGACTTCAAATTCCTTAGACATAGCCTGGATGGTACTATTAATAAAATGTGTTCCTTGGTAACTCATCAATATCCTTGGACATCCATATTTTGATTACCTACTCAAATAAGAAGTGCATTTTTGTCTCTATGCTACAATCCTTGACTATTGTTTCTTCTTCCCATCTGTTTAAGTACTATGTCACAATAATGATGTATCTTGCGCCTGGAATTCTTGATGGTGGATGAATAGGTCCTAAAAAAATTATTTTGTACTTGTAAAATACCTAAAGAGTTACTTGGGGTCTCCAGGGCGTTTCATCCCTCTTGTTGGGTTTTCCCACTCTCTGAAAGACATCACAGTTATGACAATATTATTTTGCATCCTTATGCATTGTTGGCCACCATAAACCTATGTGAAATACCTTCTGCGTGGTATCCTTTCCTGCATAGTGTCCTCCAACTATACCTTCATGATATTCTTCTAGAACAATGGGTCTTGCATGCTCCATCACACACCTTCTCAATATGTTTTCTGCTTCCAACTTGTATAAATGACCTGCAATCAATTGATAGTATGATACTCTAACCGCTAGGAGTTTCTTCTGCGTGGTACTAAACTCCTTTGGTGCAATTCCTGTGCACAATAATTCAATGATATCAACAAAGTACTCATCTTCTCTTTATACTAAAAATAATTGTGCATCAGGGAAGTTATCTTCTAAGTTAGTTCGTTCATCTCTATTGGTTATCCTTGATAAGTGATCTTCTCCTACATTCAATTTCCTTGGTTTAACTATTAATTCAAAATCAAACTCCTGAAATAATAATATCCATCTACAAATCCCCCCCAAAAAACTATATTGTTGACTAATTATATGAGGGCATAATGATCTATGAACATTTTAAAGTGCTTTCCCAATAACTAATTTATGAACTTATGCAGTGCATACACCATGGCTAGACCTTCTATTTCCGTGGTGCTGTAATTCTTCTCTAATTCTGATAACTTCCTGTTGGAAAACGATATAGGGTTATCTAGGTCACTTGCTCCTGGTTGTGCCAAAATTACTCTAAGTGTTATGGTTGATGCATTTCCATGCACATGAAATGTTTTTTTCCAATCCAGAAACACTAAAATAGGTGTTGTCACCATCTTCTCCTTCAAAGTATACAATCCTTGCTGAAAATCCTTGTTCCACTGAAATTTGTTGTCCTTCTTCAACATTTTTTCCATTGGCGTGGTAATCTACGCATACCTCTTGATAAACTTCATATAGTACCCTATATGTCCAAGTGTGGCTCTTAATTGATGCACTGAATTTGTTGGTGGTAAGTTCACAATTACATCAATATTAGCAGGGTCAACCAGTAAATCCTATCTGCATACCACATGTCCTAAAAGTATCCCAAAAGGTGCACTGAAAATAAATTTCTTATTGTTCAATGAGATCTGACATTGTCTACACCTGTACAAAATTAGTTTTAATACTTCTACATGATATTTCAAGAGACTAAAAACATTCCAGTCATCCAAATATACTTCTAAGAAATTATGTATGAAATCCTTAAAAGAAGCTACTGCCACCCTTGAAAATATAGTTGGTGCATTCTTCAGTCGAAATGGAATAATTGTATACTGATAGGATCCCCATTATGTATCAAATGTAGTCTTATGCCTATCATTTGAAGCTATTTTAATCTGTTGATAACCTGAGAATCCATCTATGAAGGAATATGCTTCATGTCCTCCCACATTATCTAAAACCTCATATGTAAAAGGGATAGGGAAAGGATCATGTAAGAAAGAATCATTCAATTTCCTTAGATATACACAAATTATTATTCCTCCTTGTTTCTTTTCCTGGATCACCATGGGGTTGATCCATTCAAATTCTTCCACTAGCTCTATGATACCATCTTCCAACATTCTATCAAGTTCTACTTTCACTTTTTTCTTATAAACTAGATTCATCCTGTAAGGTCTTTGTCTCACTGGTATAACATCTAGTTTTAGGGGTATCTTCATCTCTCCCATCACACCTTCCATGCCTTTCATTTCTGTAAAGGTTGTTGGAAACAGGTCACTGTATTCGCACTGTAATTATGTTATCCTCTCTAGTGTCTTCTCATCCCAGAAGTCTCAAATACTTGTCATTTTAGGGTTTTCTTCTATCCCAATGTTGACTTTCTTGACCTTAATTGGTGCAACAAATTCCTATGATTCCAATGATGGACCTTCCACCTCTCTTTCTCCTTCATTATCTGTTATTTGGATGTTGAAGAGATATTCTTCTTCTAGTGTTTCCTTTGCGACATGATAATAAGAGAGTAATTCATTGACTGTATGTCTATCATGCTATTGATATTATGTTATAATTTCCACCTCAGTTTCCTCAAAAAATATTATTCCTTGTATAGTCTTCAGGGATGAATTGATCATAGGGTTCTGCTTCTCAAACGAGAAAGTTATCGCAAATTTCTATTTTAACACTATCCATTATGTAGTGCCTCTACACAGTTCTTGTTTGGTGTACCAGTTCCCTGGTATCCCCTCCAATATATGAATAAAGTAATGAGGCCATTCTTCTAGTGGTGTTATCCTCCACTGAGTTATGCATTTCTCCATGTTCTCAGCGGGTCTTCCTCACCCATCATATTTCTACAATATATTGTTCCCCTGTTCTGCACCAAATCTAATGAGTAGTAAACTTTTACACTGATACGAGTCTTGAATCGTTCCTTTGTGCAGGTCACACCATATTCCAGGTGTTTCCTTTAGTGAAATATCTAGGGATAACAACCTATGATTTTCCAGGACTTCTTCTCCATAGTTTGTGAAAAATTCTTCTAGGTCATTCAAACCATGAAAATTGGGAGGTTCCCTTACCTCTGTACTGACCCACCTTACTATGCACTATATCCTTGCACACCTCCTTGTGGAGACTTCATGTAACCTCTACTACCAGTTTTCTAGACTTGCATTTGAGTTAGAGGCACACTAAGTAATGATTATCTAGTTGAGTACCCCATTTGTAGTTGGGTTGACATAATGTTCTTCTCGCACGGTATCCATATATAAATGATTTATTTCTTTCAAGTCCAAACATGTCGCATCTACATACCTTTCTCCTTCAGAGGGTTCCAATGGTGAAATTATTCTGTACTCACCTGATTCAAAGATAATTTTCTGTGACTTCAGGTTGAACACAACCTGGTTATCAAATGCCCAGTCCAATCCTCATAATGTTGGGTAGGGTCTTGTTCCATCTACTATTTATATAACTTCTAAATCTACCACAATGAACACTCCATCCAAGTCTACTGCCACACCCTTTAGTCTTCCAATTGGTAATACTCTATGTTGATTTTCCAATTTCAACTGAACAGGTGAATACCCTAATGTGGGTTCCCCCATACACTTCCATGTCTTCTTCGGTAAGACATTCACTTTAGAGCCTAAGTCAAGTATGACATCCCCCATATTGAAATCCCCAATGTTGGCATTTAACATGAATTCCATACTTGTTATTCATCTCGTATGGAGATGATTAATTGTCTTCTGTTTTAACTCCCCTCCTACTTCTGTGTTGCATCTCTCTAGCAAGTTCTGTAAGAACTTAATGAATGATGGATCATTCAATATCTTTACTCATGACTGTAGAAAATTATTTAGGTTTCTTACTTTCTCTGAAGGTTGTCCTTTTCCAGTGTGATCCATTGAAGTTGGCATCTCATACATTGTATGATCATGATTTTTTTGCACGGCTGATGTAGATCAAAATGTCTCCTTTTATTTATGCGCATCAAAATTCTTCTATTGCACAGTGTTCTTATTTACCCACTGGTTTTGAGCTGGATCATGTTTTGTTGCATCGTCTCTCGTCTTGGAGCCTCCTCGAGTAACTATGTTTATGTTCTTCTCATAATCCTTGGCTTATGAAAAAATACATTGTATGTTCTGATTGTTTTGGTTCTTTTTTTCCCGTATTTTTCCCAATAAGGTCAGACAATCTTTTGTCTTGTGGTCTATCACGCGACAATACATACATGTTGTAGGTGGAAGAGGATAGTATCATGAAGAGTGTCATGGTTGTTGAAAATTATGGAAAACTACTAGCCCTTTGCCTCGTCTAAATCCTCCTCTTCCTCATCCTCCGCCTAGGAATTCGCCTCTATCTCAACACAATGCATTATATTGGGGTATCTGGTTATATTGTGCATTATTCTACTGCGGTTGTGCATTGTTTCATTGTGGATGCATAGTATTTAATTGTGGTTGCACATTATTGAATCGTGGTGCGTATTTCCCAGTCATCATCTCTCCTTGAACCTTGTAGGTGTCTGAAATTCTCTCTCTCATCAATTCCAACGTTCTACAGTCCTTGTCATCATGACCCACTGATCTACAAACATTGAAGTAAGAACTTCTTGGAACGATATTATACTTATGCATCATGGGACAATGATATGGATCATTCCCATGTGTCTTACAAATTTCACACCACGTTCCTCCTGTAGGAAAGGGGTTTGTCACCCCTACTACCAAGTATTGTGAAAAGGTTGGACATTCATTATTATGGTGTCCTTATTCCCTACATAATGTGCACTAAATAACTTATCTCTTCTTCTTCCCCTTATTCTGGTTCAACTGAAATGTCAGGTTCTTCATATCCTCTTTCATCTCTTCTATCGCTGGATCTTTCTCTTGATATTCATTTTCTTGCAACTGTAGGGCTTCTTGCCAAGCCTCTTCTTGAGTTTGGAATTTATGTTGTCTCAAAGGATACTTCAAGTGTGGTAATAATGAGTTCAGAAATAACTACCTATGTTTCATGTCAATAATAGAGTACTTCAAATTAACTTTTAGATGTTTAAACCTTTGATCAATCTCCCAAGAAAACTCACATGGTTTCTTCTTAATATCAATCATTTCGTTCATATACTAGTCTTGTGAACTTGGCTTCTGAAATTCATTTACCAACAATTGTTTTACCTCCGTGACAGTCTTTCGTGCTCCTTGTTGATTCTTTAAATCAAGGCTCATGTACCAGTGTAGAGCGCATCTCTTAATGTTATACCCAACCACGCCACTTTTGTATCCTCGTCTGTAATCTTCTTTGCCTCTATATATTTTCACAGATGAATAAATGCTTCTTAGGGTCCTCTGACTCCTCACCATGAAACTATGGTAATCTGATAGTGGTATCTACTCCTACCATTTTAAAACTTGTTGAACTATTTCTTTCGTGCGGTGTATATAGTTGACTTATACTTCCTAAACTTGTTTCCCCAGTTGATTTTCCACTATTGGTCCCCTGACTTGCTGCATGTATTCTACTAAAAGTTGGTTTTCTAAAAGCTTGTGTTCCTTCAGGTTTATTAGTCACACATGGGGTTGTAGGTTCCACACTAAATCCAATTTTGACTAGAGTTATGCCTTTTGTTCCTGACCTTAGACCTCTTTTTTTCCTTTCATATGTTACACGTGGCATTTCCTAAATCTTCTTCATAGCCCAAATATCCTCTACCTCTTCTTTGTCACTCACCAAGCCCTATTTTTGTTATTCATCTTATACTGGTAAGGTCTATCATTGCACGTCATTCTATATCTTTCCATTATCTTCCTTATCTAGTCCTCCTCCATCATGATCAGGTCCATTGCCTCCTTTTTCTTCCATTTATCCAAATCCATGTCTATATCTCAGACCCTTGTTAGTGCTTCCCCCTTCCCCCATGCGCATAGAGAAGTTTAGTTGTTTGACTCCATGGTCATCACACCTTTGTCATATAATAAAATATTGATGGAAGTATATAGTGATATTATGTACCTACCTCTATGTCCCTTCAGAAAATCCTTCTCTGCATCAGTGTACGAATCCACAGTATCAACTGCAAATTCAATGATAAACCTTGCAATAATATTGTCTAACCAAAAATCTATTGCGAACGTGAATTTATTATCAAATTTATATAACTGCATGATCTCTACATGATGCCACTCTAGTTGTCTTATTTGATTCGTATGATGGTTTTCCTTCAACCTCAATAACCACTCCTGTAACAGATGTGGAAATTCACAAAAAAATACTTCATGCAATTCTCTAAACACATATATGTTGAGATATTTGCATAGTGTATATTTATGGTTTCTATTTTCCTTCTCCACAAAATCGAGTTCCTTTTTCCTTAACCATATTTCAATATTCGCCTTTGTTGGATTCCATGGCTTGTACATTCCATTCTACTTTTTCACTCTTCGCACTATTCCTCAACAAATCCCTTCCAATCTATTGGACGCAATTCTAACTAGCAACTCAACCATTTGTTGGGCATTTGATTTGACCCAGGTTTTGATATCAAAGATTTCCAACAAAACCCTCAAAATATCGGCCCTCCTGGTAACCTAGAAGGAAACACCACACACATAGTGCAAAACGTAGTCTCACCCGAGATAACTTACGGGGAACTGCAAGACATATATGTTTCCAGTCAGGGAAGGGAGTGGGAATGTGATATGTGTCTTCTTCTTATGTATCATAACTAATAGTCACTCATCTATTTATATTATTCATTCATTAAGGAACCCATGCATACATGTTTCACTCTATAATAATATAAGTTAAACATCAATTCTTTAAAAGATTAAATATAAGAAACAATAAAATAACCATTCACACACATCAACATAGCACGGTTACTATGGTTCACCCCCCCTGGGCCTATGTCCACAAAGATTTGTCTCTTGTTCTCTTTAATTTATCATTCTTCAAAGATAACACTGCGTGTGTTACCTTCTCTAGGATTACAACCAAAAACTATGACCAGTTCAATCTATGAGGCGGACTAGACCACACCAGGCTCCATAAACTGTGATCTAACCCTAAAAAACCAAACCTCCTTAACCAACCTCTACTATACATGCTAGGCCTTTAGTTATAATACTCTATTGGATCATAACGATTACAATCATATCAAAAACCCCAACCCTAACATGGCTAGACTTGTTTGAATGTGTGTCTCACTGATTTTCCTCGGTCTTTAGCATGCTTATTTTCCTTCATCTTTGGTATGTTTCTTTTATTCAATATATCGTGTGCACTACGAAATTGGATTTCCTCCCTAAAATAGGCGTGTGCCAACACAAGGTAAGTGAATGCATGGCATGGAATGGTATGGAAAGGAAAGACAAGGCATGGAAAACACAATGCAATGCAAGGCAAGTGAAGGCAAGGAAATGCATGACATGTAAATGCAAGGCATGGCATGGCATGGTGTGACAAGGAAAGGAAAGGCATGGTGTGACAAGGCAAGGAAGGAATGGAAATACAAGAATACCATAGAAATTTAAGGGAAGTGAAGGCATGGAAAGTTAAGGAAAGTGAAGGCATGGAAAGTGAAGGAAAGGAAAGGAAGGCATGTAAAGTGAAGGAAAGGAAGGCATGGAAAGTGAAGGAAAGGAAAGGAAAGTGAAGGAAATGCAAATGAATGCAAGGAAATGAAAGTGAAGGCACGGAAAGTGAAGGAATGGAAAGTGAAGGTATGGAGAGTGAAGGCAAGTCAAGGCAAGTGAAGGAAAGGCAAGTGAAGGCATGGAAAGTGAAGGCAAGACAAGTGAAGGCATGGGAAGTGAAGGAAAGGTAAAGCAAGTGAAGGCATGGCATGGGATGGGAAGGAAAGTAAATGCATGGAAAGGAAAGTGAAGACAAGGCAAGGCATGGCATGTAAAGGAAATGCATGGCATGGCATGGCGTGGCAAGGCAAGGCATGGCATGGACAGGCAAGGAAAGACATGGAAATACAAGAATACCATAATACCATAAAATGAAGCCAAAATTATTTCTTTTACATAACTATGTTCATTCAAGTAGACCATCGGGATCACTTCTAATACAGATAATCTCCATTAACTTATCATGCTCAAAGTAAGGCAAGAAGTATCGTACCTTTGATGAGTTCTTACGTGACATTATTCATAGTTAGAGGTTTGTACCGATAAGAAAGTTTGTAAAGTGGTATATGAATTGAACTGGTTTATAATATTGAAATACATAACCACCTTTCTTTCGTGTGCTTTCATCCTGTGTAATATTTTATCCTTTAGTAACCATTGACCCAATTGAAAATTAAATGCCTTCAGAGTTTTTTACTGATCGCATGAGGGTATGCTTTCCCTCTAAGCATTGTGTCAGCCAATAATCAATGCCCCATTCATTATCTCTTGGGGAAACCTCTACGTATATGTGCCATGAAAAAAATGGAATTCCAAATGTGAGTCCACTAAATGACCAAAGCATAAAACATTGATGCTAGTTATTCAAAATTTAATATAAGGATTCAATGAACCTGGTAGTATGAGATCTAAGACATGATCATAATCTCCTGAAATACTTTATTGGTCCTCCTCCAACTGAGATAATTCCATAGTTATAAGTTGACCAATGGGGAGTGATACATGATCCTATATATCAACCCAGTCCGTTGATTCACAATCACCCCATTCATTACTACTACATGGACCACATAAGCAAGAAAGTTTTCTTGTCCATATTTCAACTATTGCATTGTCCGATGTTATAAATGAATGGAATATATGAGCTCCATGTATTGTTTTACATTCATACCACTGTGATTGATATACATCAACCACCTCCCAAAAATATCTATGTACATGTCCTTTCCTATGTTATTGGTCTTCACGGGTTCCTGTTCCCTTTCCCATTACTGAAGAACACCATTCAACAATGGATTTCACATATCAAATGAGGGAAGTAGTTGTGAACTTCATTTATTTCCTTCGTAATGTTATTTTTATGCATGCACCTGCTCCATCATGCTCCCCTTTCCTATGCTTGGAATCAAAATAGTTCCAAATATGTGGTACCTTTAGTTTTTTGTTAAACATACACAACCATTTAAATACACAAATTTTGAACTGGCATGTGCAATCATCTGACCAAATCCAATGTTGATCCATCTGTATGTTCTTCTCCTTAAGTTGATTGTAGAACAACTGAAAACAATGTTGTACATAGGCTAAGTCATGGCACCTATCATCGCTTATGTAGAAGTGATACTCTTACAATATAACTCTGTTTTGTTCATTACTATATATTCCATGCTTGTATGTGATATGGACCATTATTTTGACATGATCTAAGTGATAATATTTTATTTGAATCTCATTTTGCGGTTGAAGGTTGTATTTCTCAGAAAAATCAACCACTGATAACACAGTACCAACAAGAAATGTATCTCTACATACTCTAAAATTATCTTCCTTCCATTGAGCCACATGGACATGTTGAACATAATGTTGTGTCTTTTCGATGAAGTCCTTCATGATGTCACAAACTCGTACTTGGGAAGTAAACCAATTACATCATTTTTCTTTCTTGTCCTCCATCAATATCATATGTAACATATTTAAATCTTTGTAAGGTAACCTAATTTCTCCCCAATTCATAGTCATTGCCTACATGGATGCACTTGATCAATAATGTCATTCCACTACACCTGAGGCATGTCCCATCTAAGCATGATTTTTGATAAAATGTAAAACCCTCTGGCCTTGTACACAAGATGTTGTGAATAAAGTCTCTAGATGATGGAGGAAGAAATATAACTGAGCATTCCTGAAAAATGGTGTTATGAAAAACACAAAATATGTGTGTGTCTGTGTGTGTGTGTTTCATAATAACCATACTCAATGGGATATCTACAACAACATGTGTTACGAATTGTGTTTATTCGAACATACCAAGTCTTTAATTTATGGAAAGATCTTTGGCCCAAAATAAGTGCACTATGTACTGTTATGAATCTCTCATACAATCATGTATGAGTAATGTCAATAAAGTGTTTAATATGGGGTTCATGGTCCCTAGATCCCATTCTCAATTTTAGTACATATTTTTGGTTGGAAGAAGGCCAAGTGTTCTCATGCCAGAAATAATGAACTAGTCCCTTAACTGCTCCAATTAACTTCATGTCAGAATGAGGTATCCTACTAGTGAAGGCCCACAAATATGTTGGGACACTTGTGTCGAGGCTATCTCTTCTATGAGAATACTTTATAACGGTTTTGACAATGCATTTCAAGAGGTGAGAGGTTTGTTGTAGAAAACAATGCTTTCTTGTGATCTTGCTAACAATTGATTATGACAAGACATGTTGGGTTGCATTGGGGTCTTTAGAACGTGATTTATTACCAATTATTTCAAAAGAATATACAAGGTTTATAACAACATGATGACTTGTTTCTACACTTTTGAATTTTTTAATGCCTAAAATTCTCCTAACAATAGTCAAACTTCTATATTTTAACAAAGCTAAAAATAATTGACATTTAACAACATCGGATTTTGGTTCAAAATATTCTTTAATGATTTTATAAGAGTGATAATGAATAGTACAGTTAGGTAACTTAACTTCAAGTGATGTTAGACCACTTTCATCAACTTAAATTCATTTAAGAGTTCTTCGTCGCACAATGCTCAATCTAGGTAGGGATGATGAAATCCTTTTTTGGCACTCTTGACCTCCCTGCTATGGAGTTAACAATGTTGTAGTTCTTTCCCCTTCAATCATTGGCAGATCAACTCTGGGAGGAGAGTGGACATGGGATTGACTAGTTTTTTTAATATTTGATTGTCCAACAAGAGATTTCACCATAGAAACTTCTTCACCACAATGTTGTACACCGGTTGTTTCTCTAATTTCATCCATTGTATAATCAACTCCAAGAAAATCCTCCATCATCTAGTCATCCACAGGAAATTGTCTTGATGAGAAGATTTGTCTCTAATGAAATTTTGCGCTTTCCTTCTGGTGATGGAGGAGAAACAACAACGACATCTATTCCGCTAGAAATTGGCTTTCCCTCGTCTAAAATCCTACGCTTTGACATACGTAAATTTTCCTTTTCTCTTTATTCTTCTACCTTTTCAATCGATCTCTATTTTCTCGAGGAATTTATTTCTTGAATCCATCGGTTCTCGATGTTTAAAGAGAAAAACTGGCTTCCAAACAGCCCACC